>RJWT010010510.1:0-24153 GCA_004365215.1 Cuniculus paca
TAAGCTTGTGTGTCTGGTTTACTTCACTTAAAATAATAGCTTCCAGGTGCATCCATTTTCTTACAAGTAACTGAAGTTCATCCTTCTTTATGGCAGAGTAGTACTCTATTATGTATAAATACTACATTTCCTTTATCCATTCATCTGTTGATGGACATATGGACTCCTTCCAAGATACAGTGGTACCTCAGTTCACAAACTAGATTCATTCCTCGGTTCTAGAAAAAATGGCCACATTCATAAGAGAAAGGTGGTCACAGTCACATTCATCACCCAAGAACTCACAAACAAAAACAAAATCTTGTCAACTGCTTCAGTTTACAAACCAAATCGTTCACAAATAAAAGCATTCATGAACCAAGGTACCACTGTACAACTATTGTAAATTAGTCTGCTACAAACATGGGTATGTATACATCACTGTAATACGATGTCTTTAATTTTTTCAGGAAAATACCTAGACAGGAAATAGCTGGGTCAACTGGAATTTATATGTTTAGTTCCTTTAGGAATCTCCGTACTTATTTCCATAGTAATTTTACTACTTTACATTCCCACCAATAATAAAGACAGATTTTTCTCCTCGAAGCCTCTCCAGAATTTGTGATTATTTGATTTTTTTAATATAGCCATTCTTTCTGGAGTGAGACAGAATCTCAGTGTTGTTTTAATTTGCATTTCTTGAATGGCCAGCGATAGTGAACATTTTTTTCATGTATTTAAGGGCCATTTGTACTCCATCTGAGAAATGCCTGCATTTCAAATGTCTGTTTCATGATTGATTCTTTCAACTTGGGGGGGGGGTCTAATATTTTTTGAATTCTTTATATATTCTTAAATATCAGTTCTTCATCTGATAAGTAGCTGACAGAATTTTTTTTCCATTTGTAGGCTGCCTCTTCACTCTGTTGGTATTTCCTTTGCTGTGCAAACGATTTTAATTTGATGTGGTCTCATTTGTTGATTCTTGATATTATTTCTTGTGAAACTGGTGGGGGTTCTGTTTGGAAAGTCTTTGCTGTAGGTGAAAATTTTAAGATCCCATGACTATTGTGAACTCTAGAAACATCATGTATGTGTAGAGCATCATGAATATTAGAGGTTTATGCACATTGTATCTTTAGACTATTATATATATTTGATGTTTCACAATTCTTCCATGTCACATAGCTTATGTTAAACACAAATATGTTCTATTCAATTTATTATGTGTATAATATAGCTCACATGTTATTAGCCTACTTACTATTCATACTTCTCATTTCCCTTCTCTTCAAAAGAATTAAATGTTCTAAGTAATTCCTCAAAAATATTGCAAAAGAACCTAAGTTTCCAAGCAGAAATCAAGGAAATAAAACACAAGAGAGAGAAAAGACCATGAAAACTAAGAGCAATGAAATATTAAAACTAATATTACACTAAAAGTGGCATTATTGTGTAATTCTTAATACCTTTTTAAAATTAAGAATTATTCAGAAATATTTATTATTTGCAACATCAGACTTTTTAGTAATAATATCAATTTGGAAAAAATTGGTCTTTGGAAAAAATATTGAAAAAAGAGGTCTCCAGTGAAATTGATCAAGGAAAAAAAGAGATTATTCTTAAAGTACTATGTAATAAAAATGCAGATAATTAGGAGATCATAAAAACTATAAAAATAATAAGATCATTATGATGCTTACATGTAAATATTCAGTGATAACCATACACTAGTAAATTTGAAAACCTACATCAAGAAATTAATCTTTAGAAAAAAATATAAATGGGTAAAACAGAATACAAAATGAATAAAGCAATTAGTCAAAAGTACTGTCCTAGATGTTACAGGTAAATGCTACCAATTTATTGAGGAATAGTTAATTCTATATTAAAATATTTCCAGATACACAAAATTTTTCAGGATATGTAATGAAGGTAGAGGAGAAACAATGAGTTGTTCAGTAGATGGTGTTGGAAACATTGACTCATCGAAGAAGGTAAGATCCCTAACTAACCCCACACAGGAGGTGAAAAACCCAAGGATATTGAAGACTTTATTGTAAAAGATCAATCTATATATTTAAAAAAGAATATATATGGACATACTTTAGACCAGGAAAGAATACATACATATCATAAAATCAAAAGGTACAAAAGTGTATTTACATTAAAATAAAATTGTTTCAAAAAGAAACATTGTCCCTTACTAAACAGATACCTTGAATTGGCTACCAGAATGGACTATAACTCTGACAATGAATTACCATTTACAAAGTTTACAACAACTTCAGCAAATCAAAAGTAAGATATGGGCAAAAGATATGCACAGATTTCAGAAAAGATAATACAGGTAATCAAGAATATTAGCAAGGTTAACTAATAGGAAAAGGGTAGCAAAAATGTGAAAATATGTACAGACATTAGTTAGCAGAGAAATGCTTACTAAGCCAGGTGTGGAGATGAACACGTTTAATCCCAGCTACTTGTGAGAGTAAGGCAGGAAGATTGCAAGTTAAGGCTAGACTGGGAAGCTTACTGAAAACCTGTCTCAAAAAAATTGCTTACTTTTGAGCAGTTTATTACCCTTTCACAATATTTATTGAAGATTTTACATCATATTTACTCTTTCAAATTCTTACCCTAGGGAGACAATGTGGAATTTACATATGTGAGATTGTTTTATTTCACTTATAAGTATGGTCTCAACTCACATCTATTTACCTATAAAAGCCTCAATGTGAACCTTCCTTATAGCTGAGTAGTACTCCATTATATAAAAATACCACATCTTTTTTATTCATTCATGGGCATTTGGATTGTTTCCAAGATTTGGCTGTTACAAATTGTGCTGCTATAAACATGGGTGCACATATATCACTGTGGTATGATGTTTTCTATTCTTCTAGTAATATGCCCAGAAGTGGAATAGCTGGGTCAAATGGGATTTCCAATCCTAGCTTTTTGAGGAACCTCCAGACTGATTTCCACAGTGGTTGCACCAGTCTACACTCCCACCAACAAGGGCGAAGTGTTCCTTTTTCCCACAGCCTCTCCAGCATTCATTATTGGTTGTTTTCTTGATCTTGGCCATTCTTTCTGGAGTGAGATGGAATCAACTCAAATAGGGAAAAGGAGAAAAGAAGGAAGGGAAAAGAAAAAAGATATAAATTTGTATATATACACTTAAGATAGCTAAGATGATTGTACTACTAATTCTATTAGTTCTTGGAACAAAAGAGTTAACATTCACAGGATTAGATCAATTTAGCATGTCTGTATCTGGTAATCTGAGCAACTCTTTTGAAGATAACTATACAAAATAACAACCTTTGTTATGTTCCTACCATCTTGTTTAGAAAGCCTATATTGTTATTGTTTTGGGCTCTCTGTTATTGTTATTTATTTGTCCCTTTTGTCTCTTGTTCCTCTTGTGTTTTGATTTGTTATTTCATCTAACACTGAAAGGATAGATGCATATGTACAGGCTTATACATGCTTAGAACTACTCCCACAGAGTGTACAAGAACTGATTTTATTACGCGTGATGGAATGAACAGCTACTTTGAAGAAAACGAGACATTACGGTAGTCATTGCTGGTTTCTTATCATTATGTTTTGAAGTCCAATAACACTTTTATTCTTTGATTTGATCAGTTTTTGTTTGTTTTCTATTATTTGATTGTATTACGTGAGATGGTATGAACAGTTATTCTGAAGAAAACAAGAGACATTATGGTAGCCATTGCTGATTTCCTATTGTCTGGTTTTGAAGGCCTGTAACGCTTTCATTCTTTTGTTTTGATTGGTTTTATACTATTTTGTTTTGTTGTAATTTACTGTGTGTGAAAGAATGAACTATTTCAAAGAAAACAAGAGACACTATGGTAGCCACTGTTGATTTTCTATTGTCTTGTTTTGAAGTCCTGTATTGCTTGCATTGTTCTGTTCTGATCTTCTTTGTTCTATTTTATTTTGCTTTGTTTTATTCTCTTTAAAATAAAAAAAATTGCTTACTAAAACAGCAACACCTTATTAGGTATGAGAACATGGAGAACTCTTGTGCAAGACAGGAATCAGCAAAACAAATATTGTGTTGGTCTGATCGAAAAGTTGTCACAGATAATGTATACTTAACCAAGTATGTATTCCTATTTGGGGGAAGCAAGCCTCTTCCACAAGGAATGAAACTACCAGAAAGGAAATGAGCTAAAGTTTATCAATTAGTGAACAGAAAAAGATACATAGGAAAGATAACCCTTCAGCTTACTTATAAGTATATGCCAATGATGGTGATAGTAATAATAACAAAAAATCCTAACTAATCTATAATTCTATTAATAATTTTAAAAGGCTTTACTCATACATTCAAGATGGGTTGAAATAATTGAATTAAAGGTACCCCACATTCTTACAATTCCTATAAATATATACTCTGTTAATGTACTGATAAGCCAATCTTTACATCCACATTCTCTTCTCAGAGAATCTGTCCCCAACGCATGCTGCTTTGACAACCATGTTTATACAAAGTAATCTCCCTGTCTTTGTCACACAATGTTGGGTAGTGACAGATACCTAATTTAGGCTGAGCAAATCAAATTCACATTCACATTCATTCTCATTCTCGTTCTCTCTCTCTCTCTCTCTCTCTCCTCTCTCTCTCTCTTTCTCCTTTCATGGAAATTCATAATCATACCTATATCAAAATGTTTTCCTGTTTCAGGTTTTAGATAGAAAGCTGAAGATTTTGGAAACACAAACATTTCTTATCTTTTCTTCAAAAATTTAAACAACAGCATTGTCAGAGAAGAAAAATAAAATGAGAAGAGTTTGAGCTGAAAATAACAGTGAGAAATAAAATTTTTGTTTTTTGACTCTTACTAGTACAGTACATTTAGTCCCCGCTGAGGACCTGCCTACCCATCCTGAAACTGAGAAGATTCCACTTAGCAGAAAATTCTATTGCTAAAATCAAGAAATTTTTAAACCAAAGCAAAGGGAAGAGAGTGATGACAGTTCCCAGATACAGATTGAAAACTTTCTCGAGGACCACCCCAGCAAGACAAATAGGAGAACAACTTGTGGAAAATAATCTGGTAAGAATGTCATAAATAATTCTTATATCCTACAACCACTATATAGCAATGCACAATATGAGAATAATGAAAGCGAACCAGTGATTTAAAAACAAAGAGGAAAGTACTGTCACAAGAATGTTACAGAGAATTGGATAGACAGCAGCAGTAGAAAAATGTAATGCCTTAAAAACACAGCTCAACTGTTAAAGGGATAGGAGACCAGAATAGCACATTGAGAAGGGATGAGGGAAATCATTTATTTGTCAATATAACTAAAATGGTTCTAATGAGGAAGAGAAAGGAGTAGATACAAAAATCAACATCCCCTCCAGGAAGCTCCCTGATTAGCATGCAGTATGACATAAAGAAAAACATATACCTCGAAGTCCCATTTCTATCAGTAGTTTATCAACAAACTCAGATTTTTTTTTCTATAAAACTAAAATCTAAATATTAACAATTTGTTAAAATCACAAAGTAAAAAGAAGCACATAATTTTTTTAATGAAGGGGAAATTTTAATTATAAAATTAATATAAAATAAAATCATAAAATTAATTATAAAATATTAATTATAAAAAATTCTCTTTCTCTCACATTTGCCAATGTAAATCTCATTTTGACAGATAAGGAGGATAGACAACTAACAGATAAAAATTTATCTCTTCATGGTAAGCTGGTATCAAAAGAAGGTGTAACTTTAAGACAAAGGTGAAGTAAAGAGTACTAGTTTTTCTAAGATTATACCCCATTCCACTCGCCAGGGTATAATAGGGAATTTCAATTCTTGAATTTAAATTGTCCAGAAATATCTGAATTCCCCTGTTCCCAAGTACCTGACAAAAGCAAACTTAAGTACTCTATTTTTATATTAGTTTTTCAATGGTAAAAATAAAGTTTAATATGCTGTCCAGCACACAGATAAGAAGATAACTAGAGGCATAAAGAACTAGGCAACGTGAAAAGAACTGGACTAAAAATAGGTGCAGACACCAGGTGCTGAAATTTCTATGTGCAGACTACAGAATGACTTTGTGATTATGCTTAAACGTATTAAAACGCTGAAGATATTGGCAAAACATAAAGTTATAGAAAGCATAATAAAATGGTAATATAATTTCTGTAGTGAAAAAACAAATTAAAATTTCTATAATGAGACACAGTGGGTTTAATTTAAAAATTAGGCAGAGATGTAGAAGAGTCATTGGGAGGAATAAGAGTAAGAAGAAATTATCCCAGAGTTCACACATAGAAAAAATATGTAGAAGGCAAGTTAAGAGACATGAGAAGATCTAGCATACATTTAACAAAAACCCTAGATAGAATAGACAGAGACAATAACATACAAATAAAATATGAAGAAACAACAATTTAGACTTTTCTGTAGCACTTGGAACACATCAATCTGCAGATACAAGAAGCTCAATGAAAATCAAGAAGAGTAAATAAAAAGAAACTGTCCTGCTGTCATGCATGCAAAACCAACAGAAATCCAAGAACATCTTAAAAAGCAACGAATGACACAAAATAGACTGATACCTAATGAGTAAGATTTACAATTTCGTGTCAACATTGATAACAGAAATGAGAAGATAGTAGAATAATAGAATCAATGAGATAAAATAAGACGAATATCAGTCTGGATTATGCACTACCTAAAAATATGTTGTAAGAATGAAGGAAAAATAGAGGAGAAGCCCATAACTGAATAGGAGCATCCAAAACAATCTGCTCCTTCATAAAAGCAGTGAGAACACTGGCAAAAAGAAAAATCTAAATCAGCATCTTCAAAAGTTTAGAAACTAAAAGCTTAAAGTACTCCGAGAAGGATTGATTCCAATGAAATGACTAAATCTTTGTGAGAACAATAGTAGTCAGAGCATTATGTGATGTTCCCCCCTCTTTTTCCTAGATCCATGGTAGCCTTCAAAGTCAGCCATCTTCAAACAACACCTGCCTTGAAAAACCAACAATCTACAACTCACTGCAGGCCAAAAAGTAAGCTTGGAAAATGCCTGGGCTTCAAGTTTCCACATGGTCCCATTCATCCTCTGCCAAACAAGTATCATAAACAATTTGTCAAAGTATTTTATTATGTGCTACATCACCCACAGAGAGACAGAGACAGAGAGAGACAGGCAGACAGAGAGACAGAGAGACAGAGAGAGACAGAGGCAAATGGAGATAGAAACAGAGACAGAGACAGAAAGACACAGACACAGAGACTGAAAGAGCCTTAGGGTGCTGTAAGATGCAATGCAGTATGTCAACATATGCATAATTGTCCTAGAAGAAAAAAATAGGGAAAGGAATTGAAATAACATTTGAAGAAATAAAGACTTAAAATTTTACAAAATTTGATGAAAACTTTGTCGTGTATGTTCGACTAATATGCACAAAATATTCAACACTATAAGTTAGTTAAACTGGAAGATCTTCACAAGATACATCACAAACTATTGAAAGATAAAGAATCATGAAAACAACAAATGAAAAGTGATCACAAGAGATTCTCAACAAGAGTAAAAGTTGACTTTACACTAGAAACCATGAAGGCCAAAAGGCAGCAAGATGAAATATTCAAATCACAAAAGAATAAGACTATTAACCAAAAATTCTATATTCACAGCAAAACTATCCTTAAAAAATTCATCACTAGAATATCTGACCTACAGTAAATAGTAGAGAATATCTTTAGGATGAAGTTGAGACACTAAATAATAACTCAAATCCACATAAAGAAATTAAAATGTCCAATAAACATAACTATACAGGTAAATTAAAAGACAACTCAAATGTTTTCTTAACCCAAAAGTGGTATATTAATTGAAGATATAATATAATAAATTAAAGGTATAGACTCTAATCTCTAAAGCATGAATAAAATAAGTTGTACAGTTAAAAAAAAGAAGAAATACTACATTAGAGTTGATAGTTATAAGCTAAGAAGGGAGGAAAAAAAGCAAAAGAAACAAAGTGAAAACAAATGGTAAGTTGGTAAGTTTAAATCTAACCTAATCAATAATTAAACTAAATGTAAATAGACTAAGCATGTCTAAATGTCAGAGATTATTAGATTTGATGTAAAAATGACTTATACACTGTATGTTTAAAACAGTCATATTTTAAAAATAAAAGAAAGTTTAAAGTAAAAAACAAATTGAAAAAATATACCTAGCAAACACTAATATAACAACTGATACAAAAATATACTAGCAAAAATATACTGGCAAACACATCTAGTAACTGATACAACAAGCAAAAAAAATTAGTAAAGATATCGAACAATATTATTAACAAAATTGACCTAATGCATCAATTACAAACATGATATATCCAACTACTGCAGAATGCACATCTTTTTTAAGTACAGTTGGAACATTTTCAAAACTACCAAAACTGGGTAAAAAGCAAGTCTCTAATGATTCCAATAGAGAGACATTATCTTGAGTGTATATTTTGGAAATTAATGACTAATAAATAAGAAAATCTCCATGGCCGAAAAATATTAAAATATAGTTTTAAATAATCCATGAGACAAAGAAAATGTTTCATTAACTGTAATTGTATGGAAAATTATCTCAAATTTTAACATGATCATTAATTAGGCTGACAGATTCAGAAGGTCAAGATTCTTGAGGTGTCACCTAGATGTTTCTTACTTTGCCCTTGCTGACAATGCAGTCAGATGCCTGCTAAGCTTGTAGCCATCTAAAAGGTGGATGACCCACTTAAAAGTGATTCAATCACATTACTATGATAGTCCTTTACAGAAAAAGCTTCTCAACACTTTATCTAAAGTATTACAAGATGCCTTAAATGATTTGCTTTCACATGGCAGGAATAACAATGAACTTCAATTTCCTAACCCGGGACTATACCGATTCTCCAAATCCAGAGATTTAGCCCACCGGGACCTCTGTGTCCTCATCATTTCATAGAAAATTGAAGATCTAGTTTATTCACGAGGTTATACTGGATCTGATAAAGAAGATATAAAAGAATTTTCCAAGTATAATTTTAATATAATTTACTTAAGAGCAGTCAAAAAAACAGATCAGGCAAATTATATCATTAAAATAAACTCAACATAATGAATCAAGTAGGTAACAAATTGGTATTTCAGAATATAAAGAAAACAATTATTTAAATAGAGGTTTGAATAGTTCTAGGCACACAATTTGTGGGCTATATTTTAAGCATAAATGCAATGTAACTATGAGACAAAAATAAAGCAAACTTAAGCTTTGCCCACCTTTTTATTTTTAACAGTAATAACAATCATGAAGTTTCATGACTATCAATAAATCACCCAAAATCAGATTAGCCTAAAAACCTCTTTTGATAGTAAACGTTGAATAGGAATATCAGTATGAACTCATGATTTCTCAGACTGCATATTGCTGTTTCTGTCCTCTGCAAGAATAGAAAGAAATACTAGTCCAATAGCTCCCTTAGCAACTGCATTATGATCCTAGGTCTAGAGAGGGTCAAATAAAGAACTAAAGACATCTTCTTGTGTCCAAAAGAAAAGAAAATTTAATTGAGGATACATCTAAAGAAAACAGGAACCTGTTTGAAGGAGCGTAACACTAGCAAAGTTCGAAGAAGTGTGATTATCAAATGACTAACTACAAGTATACTAAAAATCTAAGTATCCATGAGGTCATATTAATGTTCAAAACTGAAAAAGAAAAAACCTCATTTGCTTCCACTATCCATGACTGCTAATATTATTGGACCAAATTCCTACTATGAGAATTGGTGATGAAAGAACAAAATTAAATATATATCAATATTCTAAGAGATATGTAGTTTATCTCAGGAGAATGGGAGAAATCTAATACTGCAATATTCTAGTTAATAAAACTAAAAGTTATTAATCAGAAAACAAAGTCATTTGTAGGAAAATGGATACATCTTGAGAACATAATGTTAAGTGAAATAAATTAGACACACAAGCTTAACTATTGTGTGATTTCTCTTCTATGAGAAAGCCAAGTTATAAGTAAATAGCAAAGTAAAAGATGGTGAGAAGTAGGGAAGTAGATCTTCCTCAAATGGGAAGGGGATCAAGGATGGAGGAGGGAGAAGGAGGAAAATGGGATGAAAAGAGGAATTAAGACATGTTTGTACATGTGCTGACTCTACGCAAGGAATGTAAACATTGTGTACTGTGCATGTGTACTAATAATTAAATTAAATTAAGAAAACCACCCAATGAAATAATTGGAACAGCTTAAGATTAGCTGAAGATGCTAAAAGAATTAGGTTTGAGCAGAACAAAACTCCTAAAGATTTTATCCACTGATTACTTCCTATCTCAAAGGAAATATCTTCATCAATGATAGATCTAACTGGAAACACCTAAATCTATCTGATAAAAAAACTTAGTGTTACTAATAGCGACATAATTGATAGCATCAATCTATAATGGGCTTAATTAAATCTAATGATTAGAATGTCAAATGTTTCGAAAACGTTTACCCCCGAAACGCATAAAGCTTCTAGATAAAATTTAATTAGCAAGAAATGTAACAGAATTTTAAAAAGCAATAAATACCATTAGGAAAAATCTGACAAAATTAGAAATTGGGACATTTTACAAGACAATTGATCTGATACTTTAAATAATTTATGTCAAAGTAAGCATGAGTGAGAATATGGAGGTATATGAAGTTCCAAACTATCTCTACCACTAAGGAAATAATGATTGAAATGTAAGAATAGTAGGCAGCAATACAAAAGCACATAGAAACATGAACCTTGCTGGGTAAGATAGATATAGACATAAATACAGAATACTATAGCAGTAATGCATAAATCACATTTAACTTTAGTATAGAAATTAAACAACAAACATGTAACTACAAATTATGTTAATGAATACATTATACAAAAATATATAATTTATGATACCACTAATATTATACATGGAGCTTAATTTTAAAACACAGTTTATATGAGTAACTGAAACTAGAAAATTACAATGTAAGCCACATGGAAACATAAGAAAATACCTGTAGAATCTTGCCATTACCAATGGATGTCAAACAATCCAATTATTATCCTCTTATTTTGACAAATTGCTAATAAACTACATTGTAAGATAAGAGTTAATGGTTATACTTGCTGACAGTTCCCCTAGTCTGATTTTTAATACTATGTTCTTTAACATACCCCATAAGTAGATTTAGGAGAAAATTCTCTACTAGTGTAATTTATATTGGAACAAACACTTTTGCATGGTTTATCACAATTAGTAAAATAGAATGTAAAATATGGTAAGTTGATGACATGTTTAGAATTAGTGTTAACAAACGTGAGAGAACATTTTATTGAAGTTTAAAGACAAGAGCTTCACAAACACATTTTTAGACATAGGCATGAATATATGAGTTAACTTGTGTTTTGATAACTTGTACTTTTTGAAAGATTGAGAGAAAAGCGAGAAAGTGCATTTACTCAAGACCTGCTAAGTGCTAGTAATTGTGCATATATTTCCTCATTTAATCTTCACGGTAATCTATGTGTGGACACTTTTATCTCCATTGCAGATATTGGAAAGTGAAGTCACACACACAGAGCCTGGCAGAGCCAGAATTCATTCTAACTTCATACTCCAGTGTTACTCAGGGGATGCAGACCACCTGCAACAAAATCATCTTCACACTTAAAGAACATTTCACATACTTAGGTCTCACTTCAAATTTCCAGAATTAGAAGGAATGACCAACATATGCTATCAGTCTCTATGCTTTTCCTTAAACTTTAGCATAGATGGTAATCATAGCATTTAGTAAGAAACCCTTAGAGGCTCCTTTGTAAAGAGAATGGTCTTTAGTCTCAATCTATATAGAACGATCCTAGTTTATGCCTATTGTCCTGGCAGCATTAATAGTAGGGCTTCAAGTGTTCTAGTTTTACCTATAAATTACTCTATGTAGTCCCCTATTTATAAATCATTTCCTGCAAGTTGGATCTTTCATTCCAATTGGTTCTGATGAATGAGTGACTAGGAAAGCAAACTTCAGATTTTAAACCAGTTGGACTTACTGTGGCAGGTGTAAACCAATAATATCATTATGTCAAATATCCCAAGCAGACAAGAAAGGCAGCACTCTATTTAAAATTCATACTAATCATCTTCAAGTTGAGTATTCAAAGACAAACACGCACACATTCACACACACACACACACACACACACACACAATATTAAAGCCAAAAGTAAAATATTCATGTTTGGCAATAATTGCTCTGAGCAGAGTCCAAGTCACATTTCCCAGGCACAAATAATCCATAAAATATGACCAGTATGGTGGTCTCTCAAGTCTGTCCCACAAGCAATTAAGAACTCAATATCAAGAATTATTGAGGTTTGGGTTCTTAAGAATCTCAGTATAAGCCTCATGGCCAAAGAGTATCCTAAAACACTTCCAACCAAGTTAAGAGGTGATGACTGAAGGCACTGTTCTCTTTCCTCACCCTCAGAAATAGCCATGTTGGTCATGTGAGGCAGAACTTCTCCAATGTTAATGTGCAGATGAATCACCTGGATTCTGGTCAAATGGTGGATTCTCACTTAGTAGGTCTGGGCTAGGGCCTGAGAGTCTGTTTCTCTTAAATCTCTTGATGCTTCTGGTCTGCCAGGTATTTTCACACATGAATGTGCCTGGAGAGAAGTTTATAAATATTTAGTATGACATAGTGAATGGGGTAGGACATTACCTATAGCTAAATACATTTTCAGATAGTGATAGTTATTCTCACAAGAAATTTTTTTTTAAATGCTTTGATAAGTTTCTATTGTTTGCTGCATAATTCTTATAATCCCAAAAGATATTTTGGGTGATGAAAATTTGGAACTATGTTTATTATAATTCAGAGACCACATGAGAAAAAGCCATTCTCATTTCAATTTTATCTCCATTACATTTCCATCCAACCCCAAATATTTCATCTCATGTCTCTTTATGACACTTCCAAACAATAATCGTGTTGTTCAGACCTAAAAACTATAGTATCCAATAAAAATTTACCTATCTGAGCAAGTTTAAATGTTTGAAATGCCATTCATTGTATTATTTATGAAAGTGGTGTGAGCTTCATGCTGGGAGAAAACTCAGTGATCGAGACATTCCCACATTTTTGGGGAACAGGACATAATGTTTGCCATGAAACATCCCACCACAGGACTTTCTTTTACCAGAGCAGAACTATAGATTGCTCTACTACATTGCTCTACTAGATTGTACTATGAAGCAACTATCATGTCTGCTTTGCAGCAGTTTCCTAAACAGGTGTGGATTTATACAGGGCACACTAAAAGCTTAAAAAAATATATTTTGGTTTGACCATTCACCAGCAATTTTCCTATGTGACCTCATAGTTGATTTTTAGTTTCTATAGATAAAAGAACAAAAGTTAAAGTATGTTTCGATTTCTGGCTGTGCTGGACATTATTGGATTCATTTCTCCAGTTCTCCTCTCTGTCATAAGCATATTGGAGGATTTCCTTGCTTCCTTGCAAGTAGATGGGCCTACATGCCGTCCTGGCCAATGGTCTGAGAGCGAAAAATGATGTGACACATTCCACTTAAGAAAAGACAGCATGTCTTCTCCATTGCTTTTTTCGTCCTCTGCAGGACTTCTCTGCAGGAAGTTATGATAATGTGACCTAAGAGAGCGAGTCTCTAACACCCTGGTTTCCTCATAGCACAGCCTCCACCCTGCCTGTAGCATTTTTGAGGATCATGCAAGAAATAAAACTTTCTTATATTAAATCCACATTTTGAAAGCTAATGTGTTACAGCAATATAATCCAGCCTAATGAGACTCCTAATTGGGTTTTTTGAAGCGCTTTTTGCCAGAGTGAAAAATAACAACAGCGCCCTAACCTGGTAGTCTCAATTCTGTACTTAACTAGGTAGCTGACCGTAGTCAAGCCACATAACCTCTCTGAGCATCGCTTTCTACATCTGTAAAATGAGACTTTTGGACTGCATTGAATTACACACGTTTATGGAATGTTTGGTATTTGCAAGAGGGAAGGCACTGTGCTGGGTGCTAGACATTGGATGACCATAAGGGCTCCTTCCAGGTCTGTAATTCACCCAGGAAATCTGAATGGACTGCCCTCCAACATCACATGCAACCTGGTGTGTATAAATGAGGACCAGGGACAAAGAATCATACTGGATAATATTATAAAGCTGTTATGCAAATGAGCTCGCCCCTGGAGGGAGAAATCACAAGCACTTTTATCTGTGCTCACTGTTTCCTTTGAGTTCATTTATAAAAAGAGGGTTCTCCTCTACTGCTGGATGATGATTTATCAAAGTACCTTTGCATTCCTAGGACGGTCTCATTTCAAGACTAAACTGTTCAAGACAATAATTACAGAACTCCGAACTTCTTTCTGTTTAATATCTCTCTGCTTCCTAGTTCCCTCAGTCCTGGAATCCAGCAGAGAAGACCTTGGCGAGGCAGGAGCAGAAAGTACTGATGGGTTTCTCTGCCACAGACACTAACTGACGCTGGGCTTAGGGAGGGCAGGAGTAGGAGCAGAGATCCCTGTGGTCTGTCTCAATTCCCTCTGGATGCACAGCACCTGAAGGACCTACTGTTTCTAGTGCTGGTTCCTTAGAATTCTTCCTCAGATTCCTTCTCTCTGGCAGGAAGGAATTCAAGGTGGGGAGAAGCTGCTCGTCCTGGCTGGGATTTTCGCAGCCTGGGGTATCACTCCACCTGCCTAGGAAGGTTTCCTCATCACTCTGGGCTTGTCCATTTCACTATATCCACATTGAGACCCTGGAGAACATTTGTTCTTGTCCCACAGGGTAGCAACCCAGAAACTCTCACTGCCTGCCATCTGGTAGGGACAGCTCAAGCCAGCCACACAATCACAGACACCAGTCTTTTCTTACACTTTGCTAAGGATATTAGAGGATATTAGATAGCGACATAATTGATAGCATCAATCTATAAGGGGCTTAATTAAATCTAATGATTAGAATGTCAAATGTTTCTAAAATGTTTACCCCCGAAACACATAAAGCTTCTAGATAAAATTTAATTAGCAAGAAATGTAAAAGAATTTTAAAAAGCAATAAATACCATTAGGAAAAATCTGACAAAATTAGAAATTGGGACATTTTACAAGTCAATTGATCTGATACTTTAAATAATTTAACATTTTCTTCTCTGAGTGACCCTTGTTTCAGCCCATTTATTTTGGTTTATGACAGAAAAGAAGCAAATATATAACATACTGTTCTTGGCCATGGTGGTCTCAGTTAAAACTGGACACAAAGAACTATTTTGAAATTCAGTTCACAATACTAAATAACACATATGAACATGAATTTCACAATCCACTTGTTTGGAGGCAAGTTTGTAAAACAATATTGAATATAAATTTAGTTCAAATTCACTTCACCATTTAGTAACTGTGTATCATATCCCTCAACTAGCAAATGCAGATAATGTCTCATTTTACAACACTTTGAGAATTAAATCAGTTAATATGCAAATATAATAATACTACGAACTTACAGTGGGGAGTCAACAAATTTCTTTTCCTTTCCTGATTTTCTTTTTTAAAATTTTTTATTAGTACATGTTTGCAGTACCTTATGCTTACATTCATCTTAGGGAATAGGTACATGCACTTAGCATACCTTAATTCTTTTTAGTCCCCTTCCTTCCTCTTCCCTTCATCTCTAGCTCCCCTTCTCATTTCAAAGGAACTATCTCACTATTTCTACTGATTATCTTTTGTCTTATTTTCAAATTATCCACAATTTAGGTTTCTCATATAATAGAAGTTATGTGCTATATAAGCTTGTATTTCTGATTTATTTCATTTATTATGGTCTCAAGATACATCCACTTTCCCCACTTGAGTTTATCCTTCTTTATGGCAAAGTAGTACTCCATTATGTATAAATAACACATCATCTTTATTCATTAATATGTTGATGGACATATAGGCCACTTCCAAGATTTAACTATTATGAGTTGTGCTGCTGTAAACATGAATATGCATGCATCACTATTGTATGATGTCTTTAACTCTTTGGGATCCCCTCCCAATTTTCTATCATGTGTATACTGTAATTGCCAGTTTCCAGTGGCATTAATTAGGAACTAAATGATAGACGCCAAATTTAAACATACGCCTTTGCACACCAAATCTCATACCTTATCCACACCAGCTTACTTTTATGTGACAAAGCTTGAAATGTCAATAGGTGCTTCAGACAAACATTCTTCTCTGTTGACTAAGTTTTAAGAACTTAGTAGAGGTGGTAGAAAATACTTTACTAACCCTTAGCTCATTTATGTGGAGAATTTTAATTAGTTAGCAAACTTGCACGAATTTGAAAATCTGTTAAGATTCAATGTACAGCTCTGGAGACAGTTGTCGATGACTGTATTCATAGAGACTGGTGTGCAGGAGCACAGTCGAGCGTTTGCCAAATTCCAAATGCCAACATTAAAATTTATAGACTCTTTTTGCAGCCTGGATGTACAAAATCATCACATTTTTAGGAGTCTGCCTTCAACAACGTAAATGCGACATCGATTTCTTTTTCTTTCTAAGTTTTATTTTTTATCGGTACATATTGGCAGTACATAATGTTTATATTCTTTGTGGGGAGTTGGCACATGTACATAACACATCTTAATTCTATTTTCATTCTCTTTTCCTTCTCTGTTCCTCCCCCTCCATCTCTTGATCCCTTTGCAAAAGATCTATCTCCTTATTTCTATTTGTTGTTTATTTTGCTCTTTATTTATATTTTGTGTTTTTCATATAAGGAAAATTATGTGCTATTTAAGCTTGTATATCTGATATTTCACTTAAACATGAAGGTCTCAAGGTGTGTATTTACTCATGCCACACATGTATCCATACATTCACAGATTAAAAAAAAAAAAAGGTTGAGACTATGGTAGATATGAGATTTATTCCCCCTTTTTAAAAAGACCTGGCAACTTACTCAGTAAAGGTATTCTTCAAAGTACATAGAGAAATCAGGTACTTCCATGAAAAAGACCAGCTCAGAAAATATATGAGTGTTAAACCAGCTTTAGAAATACTTAAGAATATTCTTGACTATTACAATGAATTGGACACAGCTAAAAACATAGAGGAAATTAGTGAGGCCAGTGGATAAACAGCAACAAAAAAATCAGGAAAAGAAAAATTATACACCAACAGATAAAGGCAGTAATGATAGTATATGACCAACACATTTCAGTAATATCTTTCAATGTTAAAGGCCTCAAGCGTCCAATCAAAAGACACACTGACAGACTGTGTCAAAAAACAGAATTTAATAATCTGTTGCATTCAAGAAATTCATTTAATCCAAAAACATATTCATAGACTAAAAATTAAAAGACAGAAAACATTTCATGCTCCAGGACCCTGAAAACAAGAAGGGACAGCAATTCCAATATCAGACATAGTTAACTTCAAATTAAAACTGATTAGAAGAGCAAAAGAAGGTCACTGGATACCGAAACCTCACCGGACACATTGAACTATCTGATTTTTGACAAATGGGCCAAAAGAGTGTGTTGGAGGAAATTTAGCCATTCAACACGTGGTGTTGGCAAAACTGGTTCTGTTCGCAGAAGAATAAAACTGGATCTTTATCTCACATCATATACTAAATTAAAATCAAAATAGATCAAAGATCTAAACATTAAAACAGAAACATTAAACCTTCTAGGAGATAAAATAGGTAAAATACTTGAAGATATAGGTGTAGGAAAGGATTTTCTAAACAGAACCACAATTGCACAAGAAATAGCAGTAAGAATCAACAACTGGAATTAAATAAGACTAAAAACTTCTGTACAGCACAAGAATCAGTTACAGTAGTAAAAAGACAACCTACAAAATGGGGGGGAAATTGCCAGCTACTTTTCAGACAGAGGACTAATATCCAGAATACACAAAGAACTCAAAAAATGTTTTAAAAAATTTGAACCACTTAATTTTAAAGACTCAGTCGAGAAATGAACAAAAGAAATGAGCAGACGCTTCACAGAGGAAGAAACAGAAATGGTCAACAGATATATGAGAAAATGTTCAGCACTTCTGGCCATTAGGAGAGATGCAAATTAAAACAATCCTAAGATTCCATCTTACTCCCAAAAGAATAGCAATCATTAAGCAATCAGACAATAACAAATACTGGTGAGGCTGTGGTGAAAAAGGAACCCTCCTGCATTGTTGGTGGGAATGCAAACTAGTCCGGTTTTTATGGAAATCAGCAGGGAGACTTCTCAAAGAACTGAAATTAGAAATTCCATGCAACCCAGCCATCCCCTTGACAGGTATCTTCCCCCAAAGAGCTGAAGACATTATACTACAGCAAAACTTGTATATAAATGTTTATAGGAGCACAATCCATTATAGCTAAATCCTGGAATCAGCCTGTGTACCCAACAATAGACAATTGGATGAAGAAAATGTGCTATCGATGTGTAATGGAATACTAGTTGGCTATACAGAATGACAGATTTGAGATAATGTTGAATGAAATAAACCAGATACACAAACTTAGATGCCACATGAGATCTCTCATTTGAGTGAGGCAAAATACAAAAGAAGAAAATGATATAACACAGGTAGAAAGGGACAAGGGGATAGGTCTCTTGCAACAGGGAAGTGGTCCAAGGAAACAAGGATGAGGAATGAAGAAGAGAGGAAAGGGAAATAAGAAAAATAATGATGTGCCATGTATAGGAACCTAACAAGCCCAATTAATGTCGACACTCTTTGCCATAATATGAGCTAGGATAATAATATAAATAAAGATGACAAAGAGGATAGGGGAACTATTAGAGGAGGGGGAGGAGGAAGGAAAGGGATTTTTTTTAAAGTTGTACTATGTTCATGTAACCTTTCCCAAAAGGATTACAAACTTCATGGATTGAAACAAGTACCAATAAAAAAGAAATAACTTATATTTTAAAAATCTGGCTGAGCCAGGTGTGGTGGCTCTAATTCCAATAGTTTGGGAGGCTGAGGCAGAAAGATCACAAGTTCAAGTCCAGTTGGGCAATTTAGTGACTTAACAAGACCCTTCTCAAAAGTTAAAAAGAAGAAGAAGAAGAAAAAGGAGGAGGAGGAGGAGGATTGGTATGTCGTTTAGTGCAAAGACCCTGGATCCAATCCTTAGTCAAAAAAAAAAAAAAAAAAAAAAAAAAAAAAGAGTGGTTGTCCAGGGGTGTAGTTAACTGACAGCTAACAACTGTTAATTTTTTCAGATCCCTTCATCTTTTGAGCTGAACACACACTTTTCTCATGGTGGCCCCAAACAATGTCTAAATGGTATTAAATTTCCATAAAATAAAGTTTGAAAACTAAAATATGCAAAGGAAAAACTCAAAGAGCAAAATTCTCAGGACGGTCATTTATATTTTATCCTACTTGAATGCTATTTTCTACCTACAAGAGAAAAAACAACATGAAAAATGAGGACCACGAGCCTAGAAAGCAAAACCCAGATGTTTTAAAATTGTTCTTCTCAAACAATAGTACAAATAAAAGCAATTTTCAACTCCACAAATAAAAATTCTACTTTAATTACATTAATTACTCATTGACATAATTCTCAGGAATACATTTAACTTCATAAAGTATTCTAACAGAGAAACATTTTGCAGATGTAATTTTAGTCTGTCAGATATTCATGGCAACTCTCATTCAAACTGGCAAATATCTGAGTACCTGCTATTGACTTAAAAATAATCCTACACTGGGAGACCTACTCCATGTTCCCGTTAGAGAAACGAGGGTCTTGCATGATCAATTTGGAGTCCATGATAATCAACCAACTCTTGTTCTCTGCCTTCAAAAATCTGAATCACTACAGCGAAACAAGAAAGAGAAATTTAGTGTTTATTATTTTTTTAAATATTATTTACAGAATACATTTCATTTCCTCAATAAATGCAGATTTAGTTTAGGAAAAAATAATGACAGATGAACTGGAGGCAGGGTGGAGCCTCCTAAAAGGATTTAGAATTAGGAGTCCAGATACCAGCATTATCCTAATAGTGTCTGCTTCTGCATCTGAAATGTGATTCCTCCTGTCTTTACAATTCTAAGATGATACGAAAGATTTCCTCAACAGTGATCAGATTCCCAACTTCTTTCAACTCTGCTAGCAACAGCAGCACTGAGCTCCTTCAGAAACAAAAGCTAGCTCCTCTGTATCAATGTTTTTGCTAGGCAGTTGGGGCCCCAGAAGTACTAGTTCCGTCGCACACCCCTACTTGTGCTCCCCTCCAAGATTCAAGAACTACCTCAGAGGTCCACGTTACCAGCTCTGGAGGTGGGGGTGGAGATACTGTTCTTCAATTCCCTAATAATTTAACACTGGGTTCTAATAATTTAACACTGTCTTTCTTTACCCTAACTCCTCCCTCATCTATCCTTACATTTCCTCAGCAAGCCACACATTTTTTGATCCACTGGGATGCTTATGAGTAGCCTGTTATGCTTTGTGTCTGGATGTCCCCCCAAAGCCTTCTTTTTCCCTTTGGAGATGGCTGAATCTAGAGTGTGTGATTTTATTTATTTATTTATTTATTTATTTATTTATACCAGGGATCGAACACACAACCTCACACTGGCCAGACAGGCACTTATGCCACTAAGCTAAATCCTCAGCCCTTAGAGTGTGTGATTGATTCACAGTCCAACAATATGAGGTATTTTGTCTCAGCAATGAAAGAAAGGTAACTAAGACATGGCCCAAACAGTGCATTTGAAAGCCTACCATGTCAAGGATATTTCTAAAATTTCTGAATTTCTAAAAAAAAAATAAGAAGAAATTAGTCAAGAATCTTGAATACATCTTAAGAACATTTTGAAGTCTATAATTTCCTGCACCTTGGTTAAGAGCAATTTTATTGCAGAAAGTTCCTCAATGGATAAGTTGCAATTTCATCAATGAACTGATTTCCAAAAATAAAATATTATTCCTTCCTTAAAGCACTAACTCATGGCTCCTTACATTTTTATATCATTTTTTTCTCTCATTGCTGAGACAAAATACCTGACACCCAAAATTAAAGGAGGAAAGGTTTATTTAGCTCACAGTTTGTAGAGGTTTCAGTCCATAATCAGCTGGCTCCGAGGCAGGGTGGCCCATGGCAGAGGGCAACAGTTCACAGTTACGGAAGACAGCAAAAGCAACAAGAGCAAAAGGGGAAACCAAGCCTCTTTCTGCCCCTTTTATTTTATGCAGACTGCTGGGATTATGGAGGTGCCAATTCAATCAGTGGACTGATCCAGCAATCACTAACCCTAACCCTTAATCTCAGCACCCTTATTCCCAGCATTTCACTATGAATCAATCACACACTCTTGTCTTTGCAATAAAGATGGTTTTCTCTGTTCATCATGCATGGCCCTGGCTGGCCTTAAGTGTGTGCAAGATGAAGGGCTGATGTGGGCAATACACCACGGTCCAATTGCAGGAGTTGATTTGTGACCGGAAACCAGGGAAGGCTTACGAGCAAAGTGTAACCTCATTTGGTCCCATACAGTCAACTTTTGGGTTTCTAAGAAAGGTGGTTTTCCAATCGGAAATAAAAGGGCTCTTTTCATGAGACACTTGGCAAGACTCTTAGCACAAGAAATAATGGTTCCCGTAAGATTCAAAGTGAGTTCAGAGGTGGAAAAAGACAACCAATCCACACAGACCATAGTAGGACCGAGATACAGTAAGGGTGGAAGAGACACAACACTGTTTGGTACCTTACGGTCTTGTCATTTTAATATTTGAAGGTGATGACATTTTAGGCTGTTTCTGAAGACAACATCCACAAGTACCCACTATGGTCACATGACCAACCACAGAGAATGCCCACAGGTTGTGGCTGATGACCTTGGAACAAGGCAGTGTGCTCTGTGTTGAAAGAGCAGCAGAACTCTGTACAGGATGCAAGCCACACCTTGGCGATGATTATACAGAGAACAGTTGCTTTACAGTTACACATGAAAGGCTACCAAATGTGTACCCGATACACTGAGAGAAAGTGAGTATTTTCAGACTCACATTATTTATCATATATTTAATGTCATGTGAATATCATATATTAAGCTTCAGGTGCATCTGAAGTTACCAAATGTTTGGTTTGAGAAACACTTTTCAATTGAAATCATTGTTCTGAGGTGTCAAGTGAAAAATCTTTAATTCAGTCTTCTTACCTTAGTGTTTTTCCAATGCCACCATACTAACTGTGGGTAGAAACCATTTTCCTTCATGATGACTAAAGCCAAGCATCTTAGATTGTCTGTTCAATCCACTGAATTTTTTTTGCCACCTAATTTCAGTTAGGACTGTTTCTGAAATTAAAAGCAAACTGTGGATGGGGGTGTAGCTTAGTGGGAGAACATTTGCCTACCATGCACGAGGTCCTGGATTCAATCACTAGCCACACACACATACACACACACACACACACACACACACACACATTTCCTACACCACAAGAAGTCTAAGTACAAGCACTGGCCATTTCTATAATTAGTAAAAGAAATCCATAATGTAGGAAGCTCTCCAAGGAAACAGTGTACTCACTCTATTGTGATCAACAGGAGACATTATTCTTTTCGGAAATAGTTCCACTTTTTTTCACACTCAAAAAATGTAATGGTTTTATTAAATTCCTTGTAAAGGCAAAAGTAGTTTTGGTGGTTACAAATTAGTTCTTCTGTCTTCAAATCTTTAAATTTTCAGTGCTGAGAAGTTTTCATTCCAAGGTAAGTGATCCTCTCACTTTAGTCACCTAAAAATTCTTTATGGGTCAGCCCTGCTCTAGCAGCTCAAGAAGCAAATAATAAGAACTGTGCTTAATCTTGATTATAGTGCTTTAATGATGATCTCTGAATTGCGCATGCCCAAAGTCCACACAGCCTGTCCTAAAAACCTCCTATTACGAATTCCGAGAAACTGAAAATACCCGAACTGAAGATGAAAATAAGAACTCATTTGTGACTGTTGCCAAATCCCTGGTCACTGGCATAGCCATGGACAACATCCCATGTTTTTTTTTCTTGCAACGTTCTATGAGAATCACACATTTCCTTAAGAGTAAGAATCTAAAGTAATTTTTAAGTAATTTATCTCAGTGTGTTAAACCAACTGTGTGCTAAATCGAACCAGCATTATTATTTTGAAGGTCTGCCAATGACAAGCACTATAGAAATACACACATAGAGAGCAAAGTTAAATAGAGTTACTAGTTATTTATTCAGAATTGGAGAAGAAAGTTTAGGTAGACTACATTATCTTTCCGAAGAAGTTACTCAGATTTACAGATGAATATACTTCTGATTTACCAGCCTTTCCATTATTCTTAATTTATTAAAAGAAAAATTAAATTGCTGTGATTTGTATCTGTACTTGCATTCAACCAAAGTTCTAGCTTCCTTCACTTGATTTATGGGCCTTCATTCCTAGTGCTACCAAAAGTTAATAAAGTACTACCAAAATTGACTTCCTTTTCTTTTACTTTTGCTCCTGTTCTAGCTCTTGTCTAATTAAAATATGTCCAGATTAAATTTGCAGTGATTCACAGCTGCCACTTAATAGTTATGGGCTATATCAGAATAATTATTCCTCTTTTAATAATTAAAAAGTATCCTAATAAAAAAGAAAGAAAGAAACTTGTTTCTCCTGAGAAAATGATCTTATATATGGAAAAATCCAAAATGCTCTAATGACAACAACAACAACAAAAAAATCGTCAAAACTGTTAAAAATAACAAACAAATTCCATAAAGGTGGAGAATATAAAATCAATACACAAACTCAATAGCATTTCTATAAACTACTAATAAGATATTTGAACAGGAAATTAAGAAAAAAGCCCATTTACAATAGAAACCAAAAAATTAAAACAAAGTCCATAGCCCAGTATGGTGGCACACACTTGCAATCCCAGCACTTGAGAGGCTGAGGCAGGAGGATCATTGTGAGTTAAAGGTCAGGCTGGCCTACATAATGAGTTCAAGGCCAGCCTGAACTACATAGAGACTCTGTTTCAAAAAACAAA
>RJWT010010511.1:0-18100 GCA_004365215.1 Cuniculus paca
TTCTATCCCAAAATTACCTATTTTGCCTTCTGGAAGCTTTATTGCTTTCAAATTTAGCAATTAAGGAATGACTTCAAGTTGATTTTTGTAGCCTGGCATGGTAGTGCATGCCTGTAATCCTCTCCCTTAAGTCAGGAGGATCATTGCGAGTTCGAGACCAGCCTGCACTGCATAGTGAGACCCTGTCTCAAAAAGAGGAAAACATTTTTTTTCTTTTATTTTTGTATGTAGTGCAAGGTGGGGCCAGGTTGTATCCCCCTTCAGTATTATCCTGGCCCCATTTATGGAAAGATTGTTCCTTACTGCACTTCAGTGCCATATTTGTTACAAACTAAGTTTACATATACATGACTAATTCTATTTGTGGGCTCTCTTCTGTTTTATTGGTTTATTTATCCCCAGTCCAATATCACATTTCCTTAACAGTTGCTTTATAATAAGACTTTAAATTTGGTAGAGGAATCTCTCCAAGAAAATTTTTGTTGTTCTATATTTTGCATTTCTATAAAAGTTTTAGAATCAGCTGGCAAATTTCACAAAATGCCTCTTGAATTTTAATAAACATTGCATTTAATCTGTAGATGTTGAGTGAATTAAATTTGATTATCATTATAGTATTCTACCACTCCGTGAATATGATATTTACATTTTTGTAGGTTATCCTTGTTCTAGCATAATGTTTTTTTCAAATTTTTAATATTTGGGGGGCAGTTGTTTTGAGACAGGGTTTCACTATGCACTTCAGGTTGGCTTTGAACTTACTTTGTAGCCCAGGCTGGCCTTGAACTGAGCATCCTCCTACCTCAGCCTCCCGAGTCCTGGAATTGCAGGCATGCACCACCATGCCCAGCTTTTTAAAATTATATTTAAAATTTTCAAAGAGAAAACAAACTTTATGAATACTTTATAATTATTTTCTGCAAACAAGGAAAATTTTCTGTGTAAGTACAATATAACCATTAGCATTGGAAATGTTAAGTTTGGTCCAGGGATATACCTCAGTGGCTCAGTGTCTTTCTGTCAAGCGCAAGGTCCTGAGTTTGATTCCCTGTACCAAAAGAAAAAAAAAAGAAAAAAAGGAAATGTTAGGTTTTTTGTTTCTGTTTTTTGGTACCAGCAATCAAACTCAGGTTGCCGGGCAGGCTAACATTGGAATTTTGTGGGTTTTTTTGGTACTGGGAATCGAACTCATGACCTCACACTTGCCAGGCAGGCGCCGCACCGCTGAGCCATATCTCCAGACCCTTAGCATTAGAAATGTTAACATAAGGAAATTAATACTGATGTGTTAGCACCATCTAATTCTTAGAATACATTCAGGTTTCACCATTTGTCCCAGTAATGTCCTTCATGGCAAGAGGATCTAATTTAAAATCACACATGGTTTTAGTTGTCGTATCTCTTTGGTTTCCTTCAGTTTAGAACTAAATTCATGAAGGCTGTCCTTGAATTTTATGAAAATTTTGACACTTTTCAAGATTCTAGGCCAGTTATTTTGTGAAATATCCTCAGTTTATATTTTTTCTGATGTTTCTTCATAATTATGTTCAGATTATATATCTTTAGCCTGAAGATCACAAATGTGATATTTTATTCTTATCATAGGATTTCAGTTTGTCCTGATAGTGTTAATGTTTTTGTTTTGTTTTATTTTTCCAGTACCGGGGATCGAACTCATGACCTTGCGCTTGCTACTCAGGCGCTTATGCCACTGAACTAAATCTCTGGCCCAGAAGAATCTCTTTCCTTCTTTCTTTTGGACCGGGGATCGAATTTACAACCCTGAGCTTACCAGGCAAGCACTAGAGCCACTGAGCTAAATCCCCAGCCCTAGCCTGTTTATTCTGATCATTTCATTAAATATCTGCTGATCTTGTCAAGTTTTTTATTTTTCTCTGCTTCTTTAATATTTTGTGGGAAAGCATTTTGAAGTTGAATAAATGTCCCATTTTTTTTAAATCAGGCTTTCACTTTGTACATATTGATAGGAATTCCTGTTTACTCAATGAGTTATAATTTGCTACTTTATTTTTTAGTGCTTAAATTGTCCTCAGTTTGGCCAGTTGAATTCCTCTTAAGGGTGACTTCCATGTCATTTTGACATGCCTCTATCATTCTTTAAGTATCTCCTTGTTTTGTGGTGTAAAAAGATACTCATTTTTTTATTAAGATTTTTGATACACTTTACATAGTAATCAGTCATTATAGGAAATTTGTACCTGTACATAATATAACCTGGTTCTTTTTTTTCACCATTGCCCTCCCCTCCCTTCAACCCCTCTTTTCCTCCTTGTTTACAAAAGCTTTGTTTTCATTTTATCCTTTTCTCATCATTTTTTTTCTTCCTCCGTCCATCCCTCTCTCCCTCCTTCCTCCTAGTTCCCCTTCCCATTTGAACATTTTCTTCCTATTTCACAATATCTATTTCACATTTTGGTCTATTATGCATTTTGGCCCTTATTTATACTTTTGGTTTCAAGTTCATTTTTTACCATCCCTAGTCCAGTACTGCAATCAATCATTTTTTTAAGGAACACTGGCTCCTTTTTGTCGAGAATGACACTTAGGAATCAGCACCTAGAGAGCGCTATTGGGTGTCACAATTCCCTGACTCTCTGAAAGCTAAGAAAAATGCATGTTATTTATCTGTGTGTGTACATGTGTGTATTCATGTCCATATCTACATATATATTGAAAACCATGAGCTCATACTGATATCTCCAGTTCTAGTCTAACACCATGGAAATCATTCTGTTTTTTTCTCTTACCAGCAATATTTGTAACTCCATTTTCTCAATGAAAAATGCTGTGTTCATATTACATACACTTACCTGATCAGTTCTTCTGCATATAAGTATTTTCTAATCCTTCATCCTCACTCTGCTTAGCCTCGGAGACCTGGCGTCAGGCCGCCCTGTCCTTGCAGCAAGGGTGCCTCCCTCACTTTTCCTGGCTCTGGCTGTCCATGCTCCTTTGTGTAGGCTCCATTTTCACCTTTCATCAACCTGGCTGCCCCAGGCTGGGTCGTCCCTTTACCTGAGGTGTGTACCTTGTCAGTACTCCCATGTTCTGACCTGGATCTTCTACCTATTTGATACGATGCTTTTAACTAAATTACAAAGATCACTTGAATTTTCCCTCCAAAGGCCACAAAAATCATTCAGTTGTGAGCTGGGCGTGGTGGCGCGTACCTGTAATCCCTGCACTTGGGAGGCTGAGGTAGGAGGATCGCTGTGAGTTCGAGGCCAACCTGGCTACAAAGTGAGTTTAATACCTGTCTGAACTGCATAGTGAAACCCTGTCTCAAAAAGACTCCCCCCCCCAAAAAAAAACAAACCCAAAAAAGCAAACAAACAAAAAAAAACATTCAGTGTGGCAGCTCTTTTATTTTTTTCTTGCCGCTCATGACCTTGATATGTATGATGAATGTTGGTCAGTTATTTGTAAAATGCTTTTTATTTTGGGTTTATCTGATATTTTCTGGTGATTAGGTTGAGCTTATATATTTTTGACAAGAATACCACAGAAAGGATGTTGCTTTTTTGTCAGTAAATTATATGGGGAGTCTCTGATGTTCATTAATTGTATCACTGGTGGTGGCAACTTTGTGGAGTTTTTTCCCTTTTGGGGGGTGGGGGACAGTGCTAGCAGTTGAGCACAGGGCCTTATGCATGCTTGGCAGTGTTTCAGCTGCTACACTCCCAGCCCTGGTCTTGTTAACTTCTATGACTTGATTAAGGTGGTGCCTGTCAAATTGGTCAATTGCAAAATTTTTTCCTTTTTTCATTTATAAATACTTCAAGAAAGGTACTTTGAGACTCTACAAATTTCCTGCTTTCCCTTCAACTTTTGCCCGCCTATTTTAGCCATTAGTGTGCCCACAACAGATCTTACCTGCAGTGACTATTCCTGTAACATTGGTCTAACAGTGATTTTTAACTTCTTTCATTTCTTCTGTGCTTGTTTTTGTTTTACCAGTACCTCAGTCACTTTACTGTCACTGAGGCACAATACCCAAACTCCACAATTTAAAGGAGGAGAGATTCATTTTGACTCTCCATTGCATGCTAGGTCCAACTGGCAGAGGAAAAGCAGCTCAACCCATGGCCGCCAGGAAGCAGAGAAAGGGGTTGCTGGGAGTGGGACAGACCCTTCCAGGTCACACCGCGGTGACCATCTCCACCAGGCCCTGCCCCCTGACCGCACAGTCAGCTTCGAACTCATCAGTGAATTACAGTAATTACAGTGCTCTGAAGCTCCACCTCTGAACATACGAGACTTTTAGGGGGATATTTCTAAATCTAAACCCTAACAGTGAGGATCAAAGTCAGGGCCTTATACACGCTAGACAAGTGCTATATACCACTGAGCTGTATTCTTTTTTTTTCCCCCTTTATGAACCATTTTTTAATATTTGCTCTGCACAGTATATTGACTTGTGTTCTGGACTGTGGTTCAAAGTTTATTTCCTACTTGGGTCACAGATAAAAACATTGGAAAATCACTCTATAAGACAGAGGGCTTGGACTGGAGACTGCAGCATTTGCTGAGAAGACCATGGGAAGTGTAGCAGTAGGAAGAAAAACGAGCTAAACAGAAGTGAGACTTAAAGAATATGAACAAAGAAGACCATTGAAAATGCCGAGGTAATCACATCTAGAGAACTAGAGAGAAAGGTAGCTATGAAACAGTAGCAGTAGGAAGAAAAACAAAAACCTAAACAGAAAAGACAAAGAATAAAAACAAACCAATGAAAATGCCAAGGTAACTATAATCATAAACAGGGAGACAAGGAGGTGCATTTGCTTTCAAGAAGAGGCCACCCAGTGGAACCCAAAAAAAGCTTTCCCACACAACGTTAAAAAATGGTCCACAAGATAGCTTTAATTTGGTCACCTTTAACAATACTGTATTATTTGTTATACAATGCTTTTAAATTTAAACTGTCCTCAACAAGGTGGTTGTAACATTTAAGAGCATGTAATCACACTAAAGAACCAATACCATCAGTTAGTCCCTGGCTACTACATTATTTACCATCCCAAGGGCTTCAGTCTGATTTAGCACTTGATAGATAAGTCCAGAACAGGATGTCACTGGCTTTCTGTATGTGGACAATGATTTCATCAGCACAGAGATGCATGAGCTATGTGTGCTCCATGGCACTGGCATGGCTAGGACAGCGTCATGCCCAAGGCTGCCACACTCTGTGACCATCCAAAGGGAAGCCGTATAGTTTGGCTCTAGAGCCCTGCTGTCCACCTAGGGGGCACAAGGGAAAGGCTTAATGCCAACATATTACTTTATCCAGCACTGAATCCCCAACATATATCAGACACAATTAAGTGAGACAAAGTAGACTTTAAAGGTAAAATGTCATCCTCAACGCACCCATGATGAAAAGTTTTGTTTTACAGAAGCCATTTTATGAATTATATTAATTACCAATACTTAAAAACATTCAACATTTATGGGTTCTGAATTTCTGATTTATTAGGTTGCAGGGAAATAAAAGGTTTAGATTATACTACAAAAAGAGCCCAACTACTCATAAACAGCAACTGGTCTTTCTTGGGAGGAAATGGGGAAATTCTTCAGCTACGGCACAAGGATACGAAGACTTCTCACCCTAAGCAAGGTATTAAAGAATACAAAGACAAATCTCTTGTAAGACAGAACACAGAAAAATTCACAAACTAAACAACAGGCCCATAATAACTATAATACATCCCTTAGGGGATAAGCATGTACTTGGAGGAAGCAAACAAAGCTTTCCATAGAGAAACCACTTTCGCGAGATGATTAGTGGACTTGAGTTTTGTTTCTGTATCTGTTACTTGGCGAATGAAGATACCATCTTCAGGATGTTCTATGTCATCCATTTCATACATACATGATGATGCTATTGCAAGTGTAGTCCCATCATTGCTGAAGTCAAGTGATGCGATGCTAGTGGGGTACCGATGAAACTGGCACAGTCACTTTTTGTTAAATGGATCCCAAATATTTACAAATCCATCAGAACCACCTGTGGCAAATGTATTGGGGATATTATGAAAGGAAATGGCATTAACTGGGTAAATCTGCTCAATATTATTTTCTTTTAGTCTGTGACATTTGAAGGCATACTTTTTCTTCTGCACCTCAGGGCTTGGGTCCAAGTACTCAACCGCTGCTCGACCTTCAGTAGAGCTTAATACATAACCCTGCTTGTTTGGAAATGCTCGTATGCAACGAGTCTGGCATTTGAGGCTGAATTCCCTGCACTGCTGCACACAGCCCATGTTCCGCAAGTCCCACACTAACACTCTGCGGCCTGCTGTGCCCACGATCAAGCGGTCTCTAGACACTGAGAGTGTGTATACCTTTTCAGGCTGAGAGAAGGTCCCAGCATTACAAGAAGTTCAGGATCCCACAATTTAACTGTTTGATTCCAACTTCCAGTAATCATCACATTCACTTCTGGACAGTATTCACACATCTAATAGGGGCATCACGGGTTCCAACAAGGTTTTCTTGATCAGTATTCAAATCATGCATTTTCAACTGATGGTCTAATCCCCCACTCCATGCATGTGAGGGATCATAGAACGCGCAGTCCAGGACCGCACCTGTGTGCTCTACTTGAGCCACATGGAGTTGGCTGGCACATCGTAAAGGCACACCGACGTGTCCCAGGAGGAGACCAGCAGGAACTGGGAGGTGTTGGGGCTGAACTTCACAGAGGAGATGCCATCCTCAGGGGGCTGGTTCAACTTGAACGTGTTAGAACCTGTCATCTTGGCCTCCCCACAGAAGTAAACGTCTCGGTCTCTAGCTACCGCCACCGCCTCCTCAGTTCCCTTGGAGCACTCTTGAGCTATATTCTTAACCTTTTAAATAATTTTATTTTGAGGCAGGGTCTCACTAAGTTACCTAGGCTGGCTTAGAATTTGAAATCCTCCTGCCTCAGCTTCTCAAGTAGCTGGGAACATAGGCCTTGCTATGCTCATTGATTATGATTTTTCTGAAGGAAGAGATATCCTCCCTACTTTTTTGTTATTTTCACTGAGGTATAGCTCACCCCTTTTTATTTTCTATTCTTAGAGCAGGTCTTGCTAAGTTGTCCAGGAGAGACTTGGCATCCTCTTGCATCAGTCTCCCTCAGTGCTGAGATTATAGGCATGCACAACCCTCTTCATTACCTTCCATTATCTAGTTTAGGACTGTTTTCCAAGGCTACTTAGCTTGAGCTGCTATAACAAAATCCCTGTAGACTGATGCTTAAATAGCACATGTTTATTTCTCACAGTTCTGGAGGCTGGGAGGTTTGATATCAGGTCTGTTTTGGTCTCTTTACTGTTCTGGTTGATTTTAATAACTTATGGAAAAGTATATGAAACATTACTACCGTTTTTTTTTTCCCACTCTTCTTTCCCCAGCTTCTCATTACTGCAGTTCTGAGCGTCTAAATTTATTTTTTCATTTTATTTTATTTTATTTTACTTTTTGTCTTTTTGAGACAGGGTTTCATTATATAATTCAGGCTTGCCTCGAACTCAGTTTGTAGCCCAGGCTGACCTCGAACTTGCAGCCATCCTCCTGCATCAGCCTCCCGAGTACTGGGATTACAGGTGTTCACCAACATGCCAGACCAATTTTATTTTTTTGAGACAGGGTCTTGCTTTGTAATTTAGACTGCTCTTAAACTTATCACATTCAGGGCACAAGCTGTCCTCTAATTCACAGCAGTCCTCATGCCTCAGCCTCCCAAATGCTGGAACTACATGCGTGTGGTACCACGCCCAGTGTCTGAATATATTAAAAAGCTGTATTTAAAGAAGTGTTTCTACCTCTTTAATCGTGGTAACATGTTACTGTTCTCCCTGGCTTTCCATCCTTTCCACCCATAGCTTCTAGGTGATCAATTTCTTGTTGATTTTTACACCAAAAAAGGACGCATGTATTTTTTTCTCTTATATCTGTATTTCTTACACTAAATGTGGCACACCTTGTTTTTCATTAACGGTATATCTGGAAATCACCCCATTCTTTTTCATACCTGCATAGTACTGCATGATTATCCTGCCTTTCTCAGGGTGGATACTTATAGAGTGTTTTCAGTATTTTACAGTTACAAAAAAGTGAATAAATTGCCTGGGATTCCTAGAGGCTCTAAAATCTGTCGCTTAATGTCTTTCATTGAATTTTTTTTTTTTCTGAGACAGGATTGCTAGGTAGTTCAAGTGGCCTCAAACTCACAAGGATCTCCTGCCTCAACCTCCAGAGTGCTAAGATTACAGGCATGTGCCACATCAGCTGCACCAATTTTGTCTATTTTAAATCTTTGTTTTTAATAGTACATGTTTACAAAACATCTTCCATCAATTTTGGAAAATTCACAGGCAGATGGTGCTTCTGTTCCATCCCCTCATTTGTCCTCTAGAATTTCAGTCACCTGCCAATTACATTTTCTCACCTTGTTGCTCACTCTTCTGTATTTTGTGACCCTTTGATGCATTGTTGTTCTGATGAGTTTATTATAATTGTTTCTTTTGTTGTATCTGATATCCTGTTAAACTCATCCATTGAGTTAATTATGTTTTTCAATTTTAGAGTTTACATTTGGTTATTTAAAAAATCTAAATGAAAAACCAAACTGAAAAATATTTTTGTCATGTATAAAATAACCTAAGGCTCCTGTTGATTTGTTTATGTTGTCTGATATTAATTTTGAGAGACAGGGTTTCACTATGTAGTCCAGTCTGATCTTTGAACTCAATATGGTGCCCAGGCTGGCCTTGAACTCACAGTGATCTTCCTGTCTCAGCCTCCTGAGATTACATGCCCAGCTGTATTGTCTGTTTTGTTTTGTTTGCAGTATGGCAGATTGAACCCAGAGTCTTTTCACTGAGTTACATTTGGCTTTTTTTCTTTTTTTTAAAGACATGGTCTTGCTAAGTCACTAAGTTGCCCAGATTTGGCTGGAATTTGGAACCTTCCTGCCTCAGTCTTCCAGAGTGCTGGAATTCTAGGAATACACCTCTGTGTACTCAGCTCCTGTATTTTTTTGGTTTTCAGTTATATGAGGTTTTTGTCTCCAAATATGTCTCCACTTATGTATGACTTGGTCATAAAGAAATTAAGTTTATTGGTACATTTTAGACATACATAATGATCACATTCATCATAAGGAATTTATGCCTATAAGTGATATAACTTGCTTCTTTTTTCCCCCATTCCCTTACCCTCCCTTCAACTCCTCTTCCCCTTCTTATTTATAAAAGCTTTGTTTCCATTTTTTTCTTTCTTTTGCATGTACCTTGAGGCCATACTCATAAGTGAAATAAATTGGACACACATATGTAAATACTATACATTGTTTCCCTGGTGTGAGAAATTGAAAGTGTAAATAAGGAGCAAAATGTATAATAGATATTGTGACATAGGAAGAATAAGTTCAAATGGAAAGAGAAACTCAGGACAGGGGAGGAAGAAAGAAAAGAAGGGAAAAAAGATATATACTATTTAAAAAATTGTTCATAGAAATAATAACTCAACAGCTAAAATGAGGTTATCATCCTACAGAAAAGATTTTTGTTTGCTACTTTTGCTAGCTAACTGCCTAGAGGCACTAACAACCAGAGGTCATTTTAGTTCTCATTTTAGGTGTCAAGGTTTCTCGGGGCTTCTTAGATGACCACAGTTGTTTTAATTTGGGTGTATCCTTAATCCCAGAATGAAACCATTTTCAGTTTCCAGCAAAACATGGCCTGTTTGCCAGAGTCACTACTGTTGGTGGATCTTAGTCTTTGTCTTTGGTCTGAAAGACTTTTTAAAAAAGATTTATTTTAGAGCTTAAGGTTGTTTTGCTTTTGCTCAGTTGTCTGAGCCCAAAGTGGAGTTTTTATGTGCCCCTAGCACCAGCCCTCACCAGTGAGCCTTTAGTGACTTTATTTATTTATTTATTTATTTATTTATTTGAGACAGAATCTTGCAGTGTAGTTCAGGCTGGCCTTGAACTCACTTTGTAGCCCAGGCTGACCTTAAACTTGCTGCAATCTTTCTGCCTCAGCCTCCCTAGTGCTGAGATACAGACATGTGCCACCATGCCAGGTTTTTAGTGATTTTAAATACTAGGTTTATCTCCTGCATGATCGTCCCCTCTCAGGTCTTGGCCTGATAATTCTTTATTACCTTGTTGCTCTCAATTAGTTTTTTTTTTAATTTTAAGCTAAATTTATTTTTAACTGATACATAAAAATTGTACATGTCAGTGGGCTCATGTGGTATTTTGATTCATGTATACATTTTGTAAGGTTTAAATTTGGTTAAATATATTTATCTTCTCAAACACAGATCATTTCTTTGTGGTAGAATCTTTCAAAATCCTTTTTCAGTTTTTTGAAATGAATGGTATGTTCCTGTTACCCAGTCTCATTGTGAACCAGGGCATATAGCTCAGCGGCACAGTGCCTGCCTGGCAAGTGCAAGATTGTGAGTTTGATTCCTGGTACAAAAAAAAAAAAATCCTTGCTATGCAGTAGCACATTAGAACTTCTCACTCCTTTCTGTGACTTAGTATAGCACTCACCAGTCATCCTTCACCCAACACCACCCTGCTTCATTCTCCCCAGCTCCCCAGCTCTGGAAACCCTGTTCGCATCAATGAGTGAAGATTCACACAAATCTTCTAAGATTCACACAAGTGAAGTTGTGTGGGGCCTGTGTTTCTCTGCCTGGCTTGTTTCACTTTAACAGGACATCTCTAGTTCTTCCCATGTTGGTGCAAATGACAGAATTACATTGTTTTTTGTTTTTCATGGCTGAATAGCAAGCATTCCACTGCATCTCACAGACCACCTTTAAATAATTATTTATTGGCCGATTGAATGAGTTGGGTTTTTTAAATAATCCAATTCTGTGGTTTTTCTTAGTGGAATGGTTGGTCTGGGCTATGTAACCTACTATTATTAAACACAGTTATGCCTTTTGTTATAAGCTGTTGCATTTCTGCTTAGATATTACATCTATATGATATTAGATACTTAGATAAGGTAGATCAGGTGAATCTGTTAAGGAAATGGCATAACTGAAACCTTCTTTAGCATCAGGATTTTAAAATTCTACTTTCAAATATGGATATATAGTATGGAATTTAATCTTTTTTGTTGTACTCTTTTTTTCTAGCTCGTGATGCTGATGAGCGAGAGAAGTGGATCCATGCCTTAGAAGACACAATTCTTCGACATACTCTCCAGCTTCAAGTAAGAATTTTTAATGGTTTCTGGCTAGTCCATTAGTGTTTGTTTATTTTTGTGACTGTTTTATGTTTTTTTAAAAAATAACTGTGATAGAATGTAATGAGAATTTTTAGTTGCAGAATTGCTTATTCTTGCTGCTACATTGCTACATAGTAAAGTCATAATCATTTATTTTCTTCTCCTTTCTGTAGAGTAAAATATTAATTTTCGTCTGAAAGAAGACATTGTAAAGCAGTGTTAAAAGAATAATGTCATGTTAAAATGTCAGATTCTTACTTTGTTTGGTTTGGTTTAATATTTTGAGACAGGGTCTCACTGTGTATTTCAAGTTGGCCTTGAACTCACTATGTAGGCCAGGCTGACTTTGAACTTTCATCAGTCCTCCTGCCTCAGCCTCCCAAGTGCTGGGATTACAGGTGTGTGCCACCATACCCACTCAGATTTATTTTTTGTATTTAGCATCAATAGTTGGTTATTGCTAATAGCCAAATTATAGAATTATGCCTAATAGATAGAGAAGTTGACCTTATTTCCTTGTTGTAGGATTTAGCTATTACTATATGCATTGGTTAGTATGGTAATAATACTAACTGGGATAAAGTTGAAAGAAAATTCAACTCAAAATGATTCAAGGAGAAAAAACCAATCTAGTCGAAGTGCGGTTTGAGGTAGGTACTTAAATAGTGTTCTAAGGGCATTTTTCCTATCTGTTTCTAAATTCTATGTCTTGTGATTTGGCTTCATTTTCAGGTAGATTTTTCCCTTTTGTGATGGTTAGCTGGTTGCAGAAATTTTAGCCTCATATTATAAGAATTCTGAATCCATAGGAGGTGATTATTCTTTCTAAAATTCAGTAAGATTAACAAGGCAGTGCTGATCACCTTAGCTTCATCATGGGTCCAGTACCAACACATCACAATTTCCCAAGCTTAGGCTCTACCCTGGAGCCAGGGTGCGACTGCTTGTAGCAGAAACACATTGCAGGGAAGAAGGTGTGTCTACCCAGTACTGTCCAACACAAAGTCAGGATAGAGAAAAACAGTGTTGGGTGACAAAAGGAACATAAATGTCTTCTGCCATATGGAAGATATTTGTCTATGTTTAATCTCCAGTATAAGCATGTATTGTGGCATACAAAGGATTTTGTTATTTAGAAGATGGAACTGTAGAAAACAGATCCTTTGTAACCCTTTTTCTCTACTTATCCTTATCCTACATCAGGAAATGTTTTGATTAGATACAGGTAGTCAAGGCATTCCAGATGCTATGAGATAGTAATCTCTCCATCATTTGAAAATGTTCAAATAAAGGCTTAAAAAGCATTATTCATTGATATAATTATTAGAGGACTCTAAGAAATGAATATGGAATTGAAATAGATCTGTAAGTTTCTCTTACAGGGGATTATGTTCTTAAAAAGCTGGTTCATAGTCTCTTATTAATTTAAATAGTTTCATAAATAATATAGCATCAATTTAGCAAATTTGTGCTCCTGTAAGAAGATAAGTGTATGATTAATCATATTAGACTGAATGTTACAGATGAGAGTCCCCACTGTTTGTTAGATTGATATTTAGGTCTCCTATGATCTGTTTTCAGCCTACCCTTATCAACTGTCTTCGTTACTTTTCTCGTTGCTGAGACAAAATACCCAACACCCACAAGTTAAGGGAGTAAAGAGTTTTTGGCTCACAGTTTGTAGAGGTTTCAGTCCATGGTCGACTGGCTCAAGGTAGGGCAGGACAGCAGACAGGCATCACAGAGGAGAAACAGTTCATGGTGGGCAGAAGGTAGCAAAGCAGACAAGGTATGACCACAACTCTTTCTGTTCCTTCTGTCTTACACAGGTTACCTACCTTTAGGGTGGGTAGCACTCACCCCCTTAATCCTAGTGCCTGTGATCCTAGCATTGTACCAGGAATCAATCCTAGCTAGATCCAGGCACCTCTGAAAAAGCCCCACCTGTGACTGCATGAGGCTTTGGGAAGACATCCAGGCACAAGTGATAACATCAACATTTCTGCTACTGCACCCTTACATTTATCTGCGAGAATGCTACTGCTTAGCTGCTTTCTTCCAAACATGTTAAAGAGATTTCTGGCTTCTATTATATATTCTTTTTTTTTTTTTTGCAGCACTCACGACCTTGCGCTTGCCGGGCAGGCGCTTAGACCGCTGAGCTAGATCCCCGGCCCTGGTGTTTTTGAGACAGGGTCTCACTATGCCGTTCAGGCTGGCCTTGAGCTCACTTTGTAGCCCAGGCTGGTCTCGAACTCACAACGATCCGCCTGTCTCAGCCTCCCGAGTGCTGGGATTACAGGCGTGAGCCACCACACTCGGCCTATTATATATTCTTAATGGTGTCTCTCTCCGTCCTTCCCTCTCTTTCTCTCTGTGTCTTTCGCCCTTTGCTTCAAAGCCTAGTTCAGAACTGACTGGCACTCCTCCCCAACCCCACATCCAAAGCGACCCTTCCCCTTGAATGTTCTAATCACTGTGCTGTTCACTAAGTCTGCACAGTATTCTTATTTATCTTATAAAGTATAAGGAACTCCCACCTCCCTAGTAAACTTAGACTCCTTAAGGTCAGGTGCCCAATTTGATGCAATTTTGGAATCAAAATTTGATTTTGTTAAGAAAACTTGTATGTCTTTAGTAACAATAATAAGAAAAGAATATTTGAGGTCTTAGACTTCTGATAGCTTCCATAATATTTTATTTTATTTTATTTTATCTTTTAGAGACAGGGTTTTGCTGTGCAGTTCAGGCTGGCCTTGAACTCACTTTGTAGCCCAGTATGGCCTTGAACTCCCATCAGTCCTTCTGCCTCAGCCTCCCAAGTGCTGGAATTACAGGTGTGCACTGGCCAGCCTAGAATATTTTAACACACATGTAATATGAAAAAGTTCCTAGACTAGGACATTTAAAAATATAGAATTAATTGTTCATGTGGGTGACAAAAGATTCTACTCCTAGAATTTGTTAAGTGTGCTGAATGTCTAGTTTATGCCCTGGTGCTCTGCTGTTACTTAGCTTTTTTTTTTTTGCTACTGGGAATCAAACTTGACCTCATGCTTGCCAGGCAGGTGCTGTGCCACTGAGCTATATCCCCAGCCCCTGCTACTTAACATTTAACCTTTACCATTCACCTGTCTCTGAGTTCCAGTACCCTTATCTGTAAAATGAGGATAATAAAAGTACCTGCTTCACAGAATTGTTTTGGCAGTTGAGTTAATGTAAACTGGTTGAAATAATGCCCAACTGTAACAAAAACTTCATGTTAGTTGCCATACCAGGAATGCAACTATTCCTACTATTCGCTCACCCAGTGCCTTCTAAGTCTACTAGTTCAGTAAATGTTAAATAAGTAAAGAAATAATTGAAGGATTAGTTAACAAAGAGTTGACAGGCAGATTGTGTTTTCATTGATGCTTGTTGCATACTTTGATTGTTTATATTTGCAGTACTGGGAATTAAACCCAAGGCCTCTGCACTGAGCTACATGCCCAGGCCTTTTCATATTTTATTTTAGTATCTTCACCAAGTACCCAGGCTGAGCTTAAACCTGGTGGTTGTCTTGCCTCAGCCAGGAGACCGCTGGGATTGCAGCCATGTGGCACCATACCTAGCCTGTTGGATACTTTACAGTTAACTGTCTTCCAAAAGAACAGGGAGGGGAGACTGAATAAAGGCAGCAACTTATTAAAATATACGTGGTCCCTGCTGCTATGCTAGAGTCTGTTCTTTGACTATTTTTATCTGAGTAGGTGGTTATGGTGGCAAACATCTGTACCTAAACAACTCCTCAGTAACCCAAGGCAGGAGGGGTAGAAGTTGCCAGCTTGGGCAATTTAGAAGACCCCATATCAATGTAAAGTTTTAAAAAGGGCTGGGGATGTAGTTCAGCGATGGAGGACTTGCCTGGCGTGCATGAAGCCCTGGTTTGTTTTTGTTTTTGTTTTTGTTGTTGTTGTTGTTGTTGTTGTTGTTGTTGAAGCCCTGGGTTTAATCCCCAGTATTGCAATAAACAAAACAAAATACTTGTAAAATTTGTATTTTTGTCCTGGTTTACAGATGAGGAAGCTTGTATTACATAGCACTGCTTCCCAATTTAACAGTTGACCTCATCATGTGTATACATCCTCCTTTACTTCCCCTGCTACACTCTACTGTATTGCCCTAGTTACTACCAAAACCTGCACCCCCACCTTAAATATTAAATAGGTTTTCAGTTTGACAGTTTTGTTACCTTCATCCTTTTCTGTCATGCTCTGAAGGATTTCATTTTTCCTGGCCACTTAATACCTTTCTGGCTTTGCTGATCTCATTCCCAGTGCAGAGCTTGTAATGCACTTCCTCTGCCCTGCTTTGATTTCACCCTTAGAATTTCTTGTCAGGGGATTTTTTGTGCTGCGTATCATTCTGGTCTCCATACTCCAGGGCAAGCACTCTGTTTTCTCTGCTTTTAGTACTGTAAGAGGTTGCAGCAGTGAGATGGCAGTCTCTTGCAGTTTTACTTTTGTCTAACTTTAATTCAATATCCATTACTGTGAAAAGCCTTTTTATCCACCTCTTACGAAAAGCCCTACAGCACTGTTCATGCTTTCGAATATGGTTCGAGCATGTTACAGTGAAAAGCTTTAGAGCCAGGCTGACGAGAATTTAGGTCCTGGCTGCCCTCTTACTGGCAGTGTAATCTAGAACAATAATTAACTTATTTTAAACCTCAGTTTCCTCATCTTTAAAAGTAGGTGTAAGACTTCAATAGAATGGTTGTGTAAGATAATAAAATACCTCAAATATATAACCTAAGGCATTCAGCAAACATTAGTTTCATTCTTCCATTCCTCCCCCTGCCACATTTTTCTTTTTCTCTTTCTCTTTCTCTGTCTCTGTCCCTGTAGGTAACAACAACTTATAATGGGGGTATTCTGAAGATGACAAAAGACTACTACAGATCTCTGTCCTTTCAACTCCTATAAAGGTTGTGTTTCCCATAGTCACTCTGAACTTACTGTCTGTTAGCTCGTGGTACCTTTCATGTCTACACCCAGCCAAATATGAAAGCTCCTTGTAGGGAAGCCACAGAGGCTGATGAGCCTCTTAATTCCCACTTCTTAGCCCATAAGAGGTAGTCGGTCAGCAGATATCTGATGATACTGATTAGTGGCAGGGAACTTTCAGGTTCTTTCCCATAGTACGCTTTAGCACAAACTAAATGCAGAGAGGTTACCAAGTGAGAGATTAATCACTGGAAGAAAACCCAGGATGTTTTATCCTGTAGGTTATGTAGTGTCCTGTGTTAGATAAGGTATAATTAATGATAGCAACTTATCTGGATATTGTACAGGCATTGATATTGGTTTTATAAACTTAAGTAAATTTGGGCCCATTTTAGAAAAAGTTCTTACAGGCCCTGAGTGCCAGTGTATAAGGAAAGTATTATGTTATCTTACATGGACAAAATTTTCTTAGATTTAGCTCTTAAAGAACTATCCATCCAAAATAAAATTTCAAGGGCCAGAAATATAGCTCAGCAGCACAGTGCCTGCATGGCAAGCGCGAGGTCATGAATTCAATTCCCAGTACAAAAACAAAAAGAAAAAAAGAAAATTTCAAGTTAAATGTCAATGTAACACAAAGCAATAGTCTTAAGTTTAATGTACTTTGAGGAATGATACTACCTTATTAAAGGTCACTACATATTTATTTATTTATTTATTTGGTACCGGTGATCGAACTTACAACGTCATGCTTGCCAGGCAGGTGCTTGTGCCACTGAGCTATATCCCCGGCTTAAAGTTCACTACTAACAGACTTACAGTGTGAAAATGGTGCCGATGGTTACAGTACAGCTTCTTTTTTAAGTTTGAATTATACATGTTATTGTGTAGAATGTGATGACTCTGTTTTCTTACCATTTTTTTTGTGTTTTGTTTTTTTGTGGGGTCTTTTTTTGAGACCAAGACTTGAACTCACTTTGTAGCCCATGCTGACCCAGACTGAACAATCCTCCTGCCTCAGCCTCCTGAGTGCTGGGATTACAGGCATGTGCCACCCTGCCTGGCTTTCTCTGTTTTAAGTACAGGGAAACTTTTACTTACAGAGTGCAACCTGTGAGGTCACGTAGATAATGCCGTGGAGATGGTCAAGGCTCTTCTGTGACAAGTAGTAGCACATGACACCAACCTGACTTTTGTTTTGTTTTTTGTTTTGTTTTTTTTTGAGACAAGGTCTCGCTATGTAGTTTCGGCTGGCCTTGAACTCACTATGTAGCCCAGGCTAGCCTCAAGCTCATGGCAATCCTACTACCTCAGCCTGAGTGCTGGGATTATAGGCATGTGCCACCATACCTGGCTGTGCCAACTTGATTTTAAACATAAACATAGATGATGAAATAAGTGGGAAGCACTTTGTTTTGAAGCTGTTACTAAACTGATTTAATGTGTGGTTATACTAATTTTTATAAGTCATAGAAATGAAAACAGAAGATTTTTGTAGAGGCTTTTTAGATCTCAGTTTGGAGAGTCTCCTATAGCTGTTTAACTGAGTATAGATCTTTAAGTTTTTTTAGTTGTATGCAATAGGAAAGTTGATATGTTAAAGGTTTTTCATACTAAGTGGCTTCTATGATGATTCATAGGGCCAAGAAATGGTGCATTAACTGTTCTCATGTGTATAGTTTTTCTTCACGAGTATAGACAGTATCTTAGGTAGTTATCAAATTAAAATCTCATTGCTGCTGTCCTGTAATTGTATAAATTTTGTCCTAACTGGCATTGGTCTCAAACCCCTAGAGAGAAAGGACATAGTATGTCATGTGAGTATGTGGGGAAGAGGGCGGACTGGAATAAAGC
>RJWT010010512.1:0-24122 GCA_004365215.1 Cuniculus paca
ACCCTCTAGGCAAGGCCCTGGGTGCCTTTCTCCTTGACTACCAGATCTTGCACTCTCAAGAGTAGACCTAACCTAATCTTCTACCCACTCTCACTCTTCATTGCACCTCTCATCTACCCCAAGCATAGCCAAGTGGCTGGATCACAGAGGTCTCTGCACAGAGGAGCACACACAAGTCTCTTCTCTCTGCCGGCAAACCCATCAACGAAGCCTGATTCTCAAACTTGGCACCCAGCTACCAGGGAGTACAGGAAGCTTCCAGGGCAAGTCTCAGTGTAATGAGCTGAAAATGTGAGGCAGCTATGAGTCTACAGAGCTGCCAGCTCCACTCCCAGGCAGGGCTTTCCAACAGCCCTTTCCACCCTGCATGGCCCAGCACCCCGCCTCTGGATATGTGAAGGGGAAGGTGCAGGGACAGGGTTTCTTCCTGCTTCTCCCTCCTGGCTCCTTGGTGGAGGAGTTCTGAGCTCACTCCATGCACCCTGCCAAGCATCCTAGATGCGCTAAGCCCCAGATGGAGCACGTGGCCTCCTGCCCTTGACCCTGGAGCTCTCCCAACCTGTCTATCCACATGTGAATGGGGTCCGCTCCCCATCTACCCCAGACAGAAGCTTGGAGTCCTGAATCAAGATCACTCCTCACCCTTCTCAGTCACCAACTCTGCACCCAAGCCCTGGGTGGCCCTGAAGGTACCCTTTTCCTGTTCCCATCTTCCTTAGACCTTGTCATCTCTTCTGCATTACTCGACACCCCAAGCTGGTTTGTTCGGGGTTGTCCTGTCTCCCACCCTGCTCTCTGTCCACAGCTATAGGATCTGTGGCCACTGGAAAGATCTGTCTGATGCCTCCTTAATCCAGAGGCCCTAGAGCTTCTCATCATGTGGGGCAAAGGCTGGCTCCTTTGCCCTGCACCAAGGGCACACAGCTTAGGACTAGGCGGTGTCTTCCATCAAAGGTCACATTCCAGCCTCAAGTCACTTAGAGGTCTCCATATGCTACAGTCTCTCCTGCCTCCAAGCCTTTATCCGCCTGCACTGCTCACTCAGCCCGGGCTCTGCTCCCAGCCCAGACCAGGGTGACACTGGGTGCCTCAAGTGTTGGGGAGGCAGAAAGGTGCTGTGATCACAGGCAGCTGCCTAAAACACATCTCACCTCTGGAACCCAGAAGCTGTGTGGCTCTGAGGATCATTCTTAACCTCGCTGCTCTCAGTAGTTCTGTCTGCCAAATGGAGTAATAGCAATTAATTTATGCAGGTTTAAAGTATTAAATGAATATTAAATGCTTTGAAAGCACTCGTGATAGTGCATGGCATATCATGAAGGCCCCAAAGTGTTCACTAGTAGCAGCACTGGCATTGGCCATTGGTTGCCCTGGTGAGCACACAGCATAGTGTCCACAAACAGAAATCATGCAAGGTAAGAATTACATGCATTGCCGGGCCTGGTGGTGCACGCCTGTAATCCCAGCACTTGGGAGGTTGAGATAGGAGGATCGTTTTGAGTTCGAGACCAGCCTGGGCTACAAAGTGAGCTCAAGGCCAGCCTGAGTGGCATAGCGAGACCCTGTCTCAAAAAGACAAGGGCTGGGGATTCAGCTTAGTGGTGTAAGTACCTGCCTGGCAAGCACGAGGTTGTGAGTTCAATCTCCAGGGCCGAAAAAAAAAAAAAACCAAAACAAAAGAATTATATGCATCGAAACACATAAAGGGCTTAGCACAAGACCTGACACATGTCAAACGCTCCATTTGCTTATTATTACTATTATCTTACAATGCCCTTGTGCTCTGCAAGACTATAGACTGAGAAGTTACCAGAGGTTGTCCAGTCCCTTCATCTATACCAGGGGTCCCTGAGAAGGGAGCTCTGCTGACCACTAGGGCTGTCACTCCAGTACCATACCCACAACCTTGACTCCAGAAAAGAGTCACTCTTTAAACATGGAGTGGTTCCACTGTAGAAAAACTCACTCTGCAAAAGCCAATCATTAATGAGAGACAGAGAGACAGAGAGAACTATTTATAGTATGTGCAACAGAATCAGTACCATAAGGTCATATTTTTATATAACAATCAATCCACCTTTCACTTTGGTTTCATGAGTCACTAATAGTAACTCGTGTGACCCCATTAAAACAAAATCCATTCCACTTAAAAGAATGCAGAAAAGTGATAAACGAAATCAAGGCCATAGTGCAAACACCTAATGAATAGACACATCTAGGCACAATCATTGGTGACTCACAGACAGACTTGAGTCTCCTAACAGAACACAGAACCACACACAAATTCTTTTTTTCAAATTTTACTTTATTTTATTTTTGTCTTTTTGAGACAGGGTCTCACTATGCAGTTCAGGCTGGCCTCGAGCTCACTTTGTAGCCCATGCTGGTCTTGAACTTGCAACTAACCTCCTGCCTCAGCTTCCCAAGTGCTGGGATTACAGGCATGTGCTACCATGCCCGGCCACACACAAATTATTGCCCCAAAAAAGAAAACAAAAGCAAAAACAACCAAGCCTCTATTTGACCAATTTACAAGATTTACCTAATTATAGAGAATGGAAAGAATAAAGAAAAGATTGAATGGCATCAAACAGGTCTAATGAATAAAATTCCAACTGTAGGAAATTCTACAAGACTCATGACCTGGTTTCCTTAAATAAATAGCAAGAGAAAAATAAAGATGCAGAGAGAATCTTCAGGATGAAAAGAGACTTAAAAGATTTATCAGTCAACTTCATTATATGGCTCTATTTGAATGTTGGATAAAACAAACTGGAAATAAAGGTATTTTATATTTGTGAGACAATTAGAAGTTTGAATACTGATTAGATATTCAATGATTTAAGGAACTGTTGGATGGTTTAGTGGTAATGTTAAAGAAAAGGAGTTCTTACCTTTGAACTGAGAAATGTATTGAAATATTTATGGCTGAATTGATCTGATATCTGAGATAAGTTTGAAAATCAAGCAGAAGGAGGGATAAGGATAGAGCAGTGGATTGGGTCAGGCTGGCCAGACTGGGGGTGTTGAGTGAAAGATACATGGGATTCTTTGCACTATTATAATCTACTTTCGCTATTCTAATCAAATTCTCCATAATAAAAAGTTCACAGAGAAAGGCAGTTCATAAAGCTCAGTTTGACTCTCTGAATGTGAACTCTGCTTTCTGCAGCCCCCAGATCCAGTGTGCTGGAGTTTGTAATTCTCAGTTCTGGCCTGGCCTCTAAGTCTTTTGCTGGGAGAAAAGCTAAGCCTTCTCTCCACTCAAGAAGGGAGCATCCTTCCTGAGTACAGAGGCCCTGGCCTCCAACCTGGCAGAATTGGAGACTGGAAAATAATTGTAACTGGATAGGTAGAGTTCTCTGACATCCAAGAAAGTCTAATCCTTATATTTAGATAGGTTAACAGGTAGCTCTGTTTCAGAAAGTGATTTAAGATACAGCAAAAAAAAAAAGTGTTTTAAATATAATCCAACTTACAAAAGTTGACAGCTCTGTAAGATTCTATCCAATGCACCAGCCCAGTGAGATGGGCTGGCTGGTCCATAAGATTTTCGGGTGCTGTTAACACTTGGTAGCTGCAGAAGATGATCTGACCAACACTAGACCCCTAGGGAGTAGAAGTAATGACAAACTCCTATCACCTTCTCAAGCTGACTCCTGGATTTTCACCTGCCCACCCTTCTTCTCTCACCTTTGTGGTGCAACAGATGGCACCAGAGAACTCCATTCTTCCCAGGAAAATTTATGCTGCCATGCGAGATTTCCTGTGTAGACTGGTGCCCCCGGAGTGGCTGTGCCCAATCCAGATGGCAGGGCAGTCTCCTTTGCCTGCACTTCTCTCGGACAGAAACCCACAGGGGCCCCTGGGGCCACCCAGCCATGCAACTGGACACATACACTTTGTAAGCGCTGGTTTCCAACAGATAAATGTAATCAAGGTTTATATGCTCAGAGAAGCCAACAGGATGGGATTGTTTCACTTGAAAGATCAGAAGAAAATTGTAACTAATGTTGTGGAAAATTACTTTGATATTGCTTTCTTGGTACCGAATCACAATTAGGCTGCTGTGAGAAGTACAGGGAAAGAATAAATGAATAGTAACAAATCAACACAAACAGCTCGTGTCAGGAGCACTTTGCTCAGGGAAAGTAACGTAAGCATTACTTAAAGTTTTATGACTGTGTTTGGTGTGATTTACGTAGAACGTCAAGGTTGCCCATCGCATGGCACGTGGTGAGGGTGGCCCGCGAGCTTTCACGACAGAAGCACATGGCTCAAGATCCCCGCGTGCTGCTCACCTGGGTCTGGCAGCCGTGAGGATGCTTGTCTTCGCTTAGTGCCATCCTACATGCGCTGTCAGCCTGAGGCTCTGATCTCCTCTCTGAGGACACCAGGACACCTGGCTATCCTGTGGGCCTCCACCCGCCTATAATCCACACATCCAGCACTTGGGCAGCTGTACAAGCAGAAGCAAGAAGCTCTCCAGGCAAAAGCAAGTCCTCTGCTTTGCCACCTGGTTGCAGCATGGCAGGGCACATCTTGTGGCCACCACAGCATCATCCCACCCAGGACTAGACCACCTGTCCCTGAAGCGCACCAATGATGGGCCCACACACCTGTGGTGACTTATCTCCCTGGCAGTTCCCCTCACAGAGGACACCTGCACCCTCTGTCCAGGTATGCACTTGCAACCGAACACACCAGGATGCACCCTAAGGGTGCAGGACACTGTCCCAAGCAGCTCCGGAGCACCCTTGGGCCGAGTCTGCTCTGCACAGATGACACATAGCCACAGGAACCAATTCTCATTCTGCCCCGCCGGTGCCATCCTGTGGGACCCTGCTGGACTGATGCAGTGTGGTCCGTTATTTTAGGCACCTGACAGGCCGCAAAGTTCTCAGAGGAGCTGGCCTGGTCACACATCCCTGCGTCCTCACAAGCCAGGATGCAGCTCAACTTTCTCAACAGCCACCGGCTGTGGGGGTCAGGCGGGGTGTGCGTCAGTACTGGGCTCACCTGCTGTCTGCTAGGCATACAGCCATGGCTGCTTCTTGCTCGTTCTCTGATGAAAGGCGCCACTCTCGGGCCTCTCACAGGTGGGCCCCTGAAAGCAGCTTCCAGGCCCAGGAGCACTCTGACCTCCTTTTGGTTCTTTTCCCTCCCTCCTGGTGCCTACATCCTTCAATCTGTGCTCAGGGCCACCTATCATGGGTTATTGCCCCTGTTTGCAGAAGCAAAACAATTCAGGCCTGAGGATTGCAGTGAAAGGTGCAGCTCTGGTCTGAGAGCCTGAGCCAGGGCAGCTGAGGATGGGGCTGGAGAGGATGCCATGGACCTGTGTACCCTTGCTCTTGTGTGAGAGCGGGTGCTCCCAGGCCATGCTCCCTCCCTTATCCCACGCTATGGGCTGCTGCAGGCAGGGCAGCATGAAAAGTCATCTGCCTCAAGTGTCTTTCATTCTGTCCCTGGCTCAGGGGACCCAGCAAGTAAGTGCATGTACATGCGTGTGTCCTTTAGGAAGAGGGCTATTTGTGGGGTGCAAGTGTATCCATATCCTAGAGCGTGTGGGCTGAGTAGGGGTTTTCAGGGACCCTCCTCTTACAAAAGTCACTGCTGAGACAGACTGGGGCTTGGGCTGGAAACCCTGCTTTCCTCTCACTCCAAAGCAGACCAACTTTTGGCCCTGTGCCATGCCTATGACCTCCAGCCCTGCCAGGGCCAGCAGCAGGAGCCTTGCATGGCTCCCTTTTCCATTCTGTCTGCGAAGATACCAGAACCGCCTTCCCATTCTCACCCCACAGCCACCCCACCTGTCCCCACCAGATCTGGGTGACTTGAGGAGAATGCTCTTCTCCAGTGGGTCACAAGGCACAGGAGGAATGGGGGGCAGCAGGGGTGGATCTTGGCCTCTTGAAGCCAGGAGGCTCCCCAAGCCAGTGAGGCCAGATTCAAAGGCCACTCCTAGGGCTGTGCAGGGAAACGGAATCTCATTTGGGAGTTATGGGTCATGGGTTACGTGTTCACTCTCTGATGTCCTAATGTAGAAAAAGCCCCAAGAGGTGGCAGAAACTCACCGAAAGCAAGAAGGGATGAAATCTCACCACCCAAGTGGGGCCAGAGGAGGCTATGGAGGCCAGAGGCCAGAGCCCTGAGGCTGACATCAGATAGAATATTCCCACATGGACACTGACGCCTCTGAGAGGAGGCCACTCCTCTGCCTGCTGGGGCTCTTGTCCCCTAGCCTGAGAACATCAGAGCAGCCATGGAGGCCTGTGCCTCCGGTAGGAAAGCAGGGGATGGTGACAGCAGTAACCAGTGCAAAGGCTCACCTGGCATCTGCTGTGGGGCAAGCTCCGTGGGGTCTTGCAGGCTGATAAAGAGGAGGAGGCCTGCAGCTCCAAAAAGCAGGATGGATGAGAACATGCAGGCCAGCCGCATTGTTCCAGGTCGCAGAGTCATCCAGCGTGCACTCCGAGGTTACCTCTCTGGTGTGAGAGATGCGTTCTTCCCTCATCGTCCACACCAGGCATCCATCAGGGTGTGAGCTACAGGGAAGAGAGGAAAACGAATCATTTCCAAATTGTAGGGTACTCAGATAGAGGCCCAAGTCATTGTAGTAACTGAGTATAATGCTTGGGTCCCTTGCCCCACCCTGGGGACTACTCAGGTGCATACCCTTGTATCTTTCAAGCCCAGGTAGGCTGGAGGAAGTCCTGTTACCACCTGTGGCCAGGACACTGGCTTCCTGCCAGGGTCACGCGTATCTGCCCTCCCAGCAAAATCAAGCAGAGACATTTTTCTGGAAGCTGCCAGAAGTGACCTGAGATCTATAGTTGCTGACCACTGGACCCCCCCTGGCTGCCTGAGCCTCCAAAGGAGCATGTGTGTTCCCTGTGCAAATTACAGGTCCTGGCAACTAACTATTCAGGTGGACAGACCTGCCTCCACCCTGGCTCCTCTCTTCAACACGCTGGGAACAAGGGGGCTTTGAGAAAGAGCCTTTCAGACCTAGAGGATGTTCAAGAGCAGACCGATTCCCCCACCCTCACCCCGTATCAGGTAGACCTGTTGTCACTAACAGACTGACAGATGGGCTGGAAGGGTTCAAGTCCCACTGGAGAGACACAGGTGGAAGCAGAAGCTCTGGCCAGACCTTGGTTGTTCCAGTGCTCGAGGCCCCTGACCTGGGCAGTCAGCCCTGCAGTTTTCAGATCCAAGGCTCAAAGGTTCAGAGGCTGAGCGCTAACATCCCCGGTCCTTACTTGCTGTTTTGGCCCCCGCAGACCCAGAGCATATCCCTGTGATTTGTCCCCCACCCTAACGGGCAGAAGAAACACTCAGTACCAACCAGGGACTCCCACGTGGGCTATGCTATGGATCAAGACAGGGGCATCTGAAAGCCATTTGCCCACAGGAGAGGCATCAGTTCCTGCAGTGGGTGGGAGGGGTGCAGAGGAGCAGGCTACACAGGCGTAGGTATCGCAGGGACCTCCTCTTTGAAGCAAGGTCCCTCTGTCCCCTGACTTTCACCTGGCCCTACTGGCCTAAACCTAAGGATGCGAGCTCCTTTCTACCCCCCACTGCCACCCTAGCATGGGGAAATGTCCAAGGGATGCTGAGGGTACCAGCAGCTCCCAGCAGCTTCCAAGATTTCAGTTAGGTAGCTGTCTGGTCCCAGGCTAGAGGTACTGCTCAATGAAAGACATTTCCCTGCCTAGGCCCTGAGACAGAAGAGAAACAGCCCCCATCATGGTCTCTCTGTGCCCACTGTATAGAGCATGAAGCAGAAAGAAAGTGATGAACAGAGGGCTGTGCCCCCTTCCCTGCCCAGGAAAAAATTCCCAAGAGCTATATTGCTTCTCAGAAAAGCTCAGGGGCTGAGGAGTATAAACTGCAGGTTTGGGTTTCTCCCCTCTGCAGTCTCTGTAATTATTTTTTCACTCAGTTAACTTTAATTAACCTGCCTCAGGCCTCTGTGCGCCTGGCGCTGGGCTCCCTGGACTGTGCCGAGTAGGTGGTTCCCGCGACCTCCCAGCTTTTATGTTTGGAAGGCAGCACTGAGCTGGCTCATTTTGTATCTGCAGCTGGCTCCAGGGTTTCAGGCGGGTCCTGACCTCCCTGCAGTGCCTCTGCCCCCGCCCCAAGACTGCTATTTCCTGCTGTCAACCAAGGCCATGCCCGCCCTGCTCATAGTGGGTGAAGAAGGACCACTATGTGTCCCCAAAGACTCAGACCGGGAACCCCTCCGGTGGAAGAAGGGCCTCTCTGCAGCTTCCCTGGATGAGACTGTCCTGTGGGTCTGATTCATTGTCCTGCAAAGACACAGGTGCACAGTGCAGGTTCCAGCCTCACTAAAGGACAAGGCCAGGCTCAATGCTGGTGACAGCATGCCCTGATACCCTACGGTCCCCGGAGCCCTTCCCTTGGTGATGACAGGCACGGCGCTCAGGGTCCCAGACCCATTAGGATCAGCTCTCAGCTCCTGGGGCAGAAAAAGCAACTACAGAGGGGTTGCTGTTCTCTCCCGTCCTTACTCTATGCCCCTCAAGCAGCTGGCATGGCCCCTTGGGATGCCCAAGCAGAGCTGAAAAGGAGTTAGAAGAATGGAAATGACATTACAAACTGACACAGTGGAAGCCAGACTCTCAGACAGGGTGTGGGGGAGCAGTTCAAGGCCTCTCTCTCTCTCTCTTACACACACACACACACACACACACTCCAGTCATAGATTGGAGCAGGTGCATGCGCACTAATACACACACACCATGCTGCACATGCCACTGAGGATCCCTAGAAGGCCCCCGATGCACAGCACTGGTACACTTTCTGCAGCCCCAACAGCTTCCTGAGTCAGAACCCAATTTGATCAAAGGTGGGTGGCCTCTGACGTCAAGATATTTTCTAAGAAGGGAGACCAGAATGGAGAGAGGAAGGAGGGAGGGAAGGATAAGTTACAGCAAGCACACAGAGCTGCCAGTGGCCAATCATGTGTCCCTCAATATCGGCCTGAAGACTACTTAATAAACAAAGATGGCTCAGAAGCACATGTGGTTATGATCTTGTTTATTCAGTAGCTGGTGCTGCAGACATGGCTACAGAAAGCTGGTTGGTCCCCTCACCTTCCTAATCTGTCACACCGTCATCACTTGAGCTAGAACAGACTTCCCTTGTCAGTGACTAAAAGGGTCCTGCAGTCATGAACTGTCCTAGCTTTCTGACCACCTCACAAGGGAGTCCCATACTTTTACAGTGGTAGGAGAATCAGCTCTGTGTATTTGTCATTCCCGAGACTCTCAGGAGAACAGCAGCAAGTCCAGGCCCAGGAAGGTGGTGTTAGAGCAGCTCCTGGCTTCCCCGTTCAGCCCCTCAGGCCTCAGCCTCAGCCTTTTGCTCCAGAGCCCTCTTCTCTGTTTGTTCTCATGGGGACCAAGTGAGCAACTCTCGGCTCCATGCACAGAGGAATCTAAAGGTCAGTCCTTCTCCCAGGTGGCTCTCGGTCTGGCTGGGTCTATAGTGCCCAGGAAGGGACTGACATTCTGGACACTACAGAACCCACCTTCCTCCAAAGTGGGGAGAGGACAGGAGGTCCCCAACAGATAAGAGATGTACACTACAGAAAGGATTCACCTCTGCTTGCCATTGTTTCCTGATGAGGGTCCTTTTCTTCGAAGTCACGAGGCATTTTCAAGACAATGGGGAGATGCCAATCCAAAGCCCATTCATCTCCTTCTCCTTTGAGTTCAGCTGCTGTCTGGAGAATGGATGTTATAATCCAACACAGCCCGGGTCCTGGCTTCCCTGGAGCCGCATTAACATTCACAGGTCTCAGCTTCCGTCTGGGACTGCCCCACACTCACCAAGCACAACACCACACTGTGTTTCAGTGACAGGTGCAATCTCTCCTCCTCTCCCTGCCGACAGACAGCGAGTAAGCTCAAATTACTGGGGGCAGGTAAGGGGCAGGCATAAAGCGAGAAAAACACAGCCCTGTTGAGTTTCCAGGTGCTCCTGCCCTTTTCAAGATTCTTAGTCCTCCCAGCAGCTTCTCTCCCAGAGGCCAGAATGGCGTCACCAGTTTTTAAGGAAAAAAAGAATTAGAAGAAGAAGAAGAAAAGATCCAATTAATCTTGTAAACACCTCCTAGGAGACAGGGCAGGGCCAAAGATTCCTCCCATTTCCTTATTTATTTGATTTAAAATTTTGTCTCTTCAGGGAAATTGACTTCAGGGCAAGAAAGGACTTGGGAATTCAGCCAAAACACACGCACCTCCAGTGGCGACAGCCGGACGCACGGATGGTTCCAAGGACACGGTTGGCTGCGGCTGCTCCCCGGCCTGGACACTCACCCCAATCACCCAAAGGACCCTCTGGCTGTGGGGACCCACCCACAGTGCCTGCTCCAAACAGCTGGGGACACCCACGTGGTCAGCAGGCCTGGGGCCCAGGAAAGTTCTCTCTCCGTCTGTCTCCTCCTTGCACGGGCAGGAGCTAACAATGACGTCCCTCCCAGCCGAGGGCTCCAGGAGAAGCTGCTCCTCGGGAGAGAGGCTGCTATGGCAACTTGAGGAGAATAGAGCCAGGCACTGCCGTCACCTTGAATCCGGCACCGTGCCTTCTGCCACAGCAGCAGAGGGGTCCTGCAGCCCAGCTCTCTCCTTGCTGCAGCTGGGCACTGGTGGCTGACCCCGGTTTCTCTCCTCAGCCTGCTGGCCTTGGGAACTCATCTGCTGCTTGCTGATCCGAGCACACAGTCCAGTCCCTGGAGAACGCTACCTCCATCTGTTTTGTCAGACTAGTTCCTCCGCGTGCTGCTCTGGCTTACTTCTGAGAGAGGGCTTTTCTTGATTTCAGCTCATTAAAATCCTGCAGCTAATTAAACCACTCTAACGGCAGTGGCGGCGGCAGCGGCAAACTCTGGGACACATCCCTCCAGTTTTTATGCGTAGGCATAAAGTTGCAGTGTTCTCTGAAGATGACGGAGGGCTGGGAGTGCTCAGACTCTCAGGCAGAGCTGAAGACTCAGAATTGCTCTCAGAACAGGCGCAGGGCCTGGGGTCGCTGGCCTGGGTCCTGAAACCCCCAGGGCCTGGTCACTGCACCCTGCTCCTAGGCACGGTGATTTGCTCACCGCCTGTTACAAAGCAAGGTTCCCTCCAATCCTCCTATGCTTTCCACGGGGCACAGAAAGGCCTTAGCTGGAGACCAACACATAAAGCAGGTTCAAACACCCCCCAAAGCCTGTCCCTACAATCCTTCCAGGAACAGTACAGCCCGGCCTCCCACCCACTTGCAGTCACAGAGCCCCAGTGACAGGGTCCTGGGACAAAACACCATGAACTGCTACTAACAGTAGAATCACACCACAGGTACTATCTCTGCAGGTGCAGAAAGGGAGTCCTTCCTCTCCTCGACCTGGGCAGTCTGGAAAGCCCACTCAGTACCCCAACTCCCCTGATCCTTTGAGCCTGGGTGCTGGCCCTTTCCCCACACAAGGACAGCGTTTACTGCCAGACTCAGACAGACCCTCAGGAGCTGCTTCAAAGCCACTGCTCAACTTTGTATTCCCAGCACTTAGCACAGTGCCTGGCACAAGGAAGGTGATCAGTACCCTCTGCCGCATGTGGAATGAGCATGAGTTAATAGACGGAAGCGTTGGGGGCCATCCGGAGAGACGCACTCCATGAAGCTGGAATTTTAAAAAGGTCATTGATGTTTCAGGGAGCTGTGGGTTTGTTTTGATCAGGTCTGGGTTGGAATTAAGTCCAATGAGCAGGCCAACTCGAAGGCAGCAGAAGGAGCAGGAAGTGAGACCCTTCCCACAACCCCCCTGCAGAAATCTGACACCTAGAAAAATACTCAAGGCACATTCGATACCAGGATGTCACTTTGTGCCCTCTGGTTGTATGAGAGATTGGTCATGCACTTGAAGGCTAACATAGTTTTAAAGGTAAACATGGACTCTATCTCTCTATATACATGTATATCAACATTCATAATAGATGCACAAATACATAAGTCATTTATCTGCCATAAAAATGATTATCTCCAAAGCTCTTAAATATAGTGAGGTGCTAGAAAACCCCCAAACAAAATTACAGGTTGAACGTATTGACCAAAAAATCAATGAAAACAACACATGGGTGAGCCTGGAAGACATATGCTAAGTGAGAAAAAAGGATAAACACTTCCAAGTGGTACCAAAAGATGTCAAACTCACAGACACAGCAAGTAGGAGTGGAGGTTACCAGGGGCTGGGGGTGGTGGTGGTAGTTACATTTAATGGGGAGACAGTTTCAGTCTGGGTAGATGGAGAAGTTCTGGGGATGGACAGTGGGTATGATTGTACATCAATGTGAATGCACTGAATGCCACTGGACTGTATACTTAAAAATGGGTGAATTAGTAAATTCTATGTTATGTGTACTTCACTACAATCAAAAGAAATCAACAAAAGCAGCCTGAACCAAGAGGTGGACATCATGGAATAGATACCAGGCTCAGAGAGGCGATTCCGGGTTCTGGGCTTGACATTCCTTCCAACCAGCTGTGGTACCTCAGGACTGGATTTCTCTCCTCTCGGAATCAGTCCTCATTCCCCAATTTCCACTGTAGATAAGTTCCTAAGTTCCTTGCAGCACTAGTGTGAGAAATTTGTCTTGAAAAACAGAAAGACAGCTTGTGAATTTCATCTACATGATGCTACTCCAGGCAGTGCAAGTAGTCCTCTGGAGACAAGGACCCACATTTCCACCTGCCGCCTGTTTCTAACCATGGCTCTAGGTCATTGTCATTCTGTAGCCCCAGGAAAGCTGCCAGGGGTGTGACCCAGAGTTCTACACCCTGAGAAGTGCTGTTCCACAAATATCTGGGTCCCTGTGGCCCAGATGAACCTTGCCAAGCTGTTTTCTTTATGACAACTCTGTCCTTGTTGGAGGATTCCAAGTCCTTCCTGCAAGCATCTAACTGGAATTGTATTCACAGATTCTTTCTGACCTGCACAGCCATGTTCCTCCATCTGAGACCTGCCTGGCAGAGGTGAGGCCCACCTGGGGCTCTCCACTACCTAGGAACTCACCTACACTCAGCCCAGCTGGGATGGTGTCCCATTAAATGACAGAAATCATTTTTAGGCAGAAATTGAAATAGAGTGAATGATGGAAGATCCTACTGTGTCTACAGCCACATTTTTCATTTAAAAATCTTTAACTTTTAAAGAACATAAAGAAGGACCTTACTGGTAATGGAAATATCTTCTATCTTGACTGCATCAGTGTCAGTATTCTAATTGTGATACTGCACTACAATTTCGCATGGTTTACTATTAGGGAAACTGTAACATGCATGCGAGGGTTTCACTGTAGTCTTTCTTAAAATTGTACATGAATATACAGTTATCTCAAAATAAAGTTTTTTTTTAAATTAAGAACATAAAAATAAAAATCACTGGCCTTTCAGCTCATGCATAATGGAAACAAATTGTAATGTTGTGCACGTAAATAATAGATAACCATTTCATGGATCAGCACCATCCCCTGTTGTAAAAGAAACATTTTAAAGTTAAGGGACTATGCCTTTAATAGGAAAATTTGATGTGTTAGCAACTACTGGTTGATCTTTGTGCATTTCTCAATTGCAAATTGCACTTTAAAAATGCAAACAATTATTAATATTGATTTGGGCTAAAACAATATTGAATTTCAATATATTTCCAGCTCTTTTATGAATTACCCTGTGGATATGTGGTGATTATGATAGAAAAGTATTTGCATGTTCAATTTCTTTTTGGTGAGGATCCTTGAAGAAGGCTGATGTGATCCATGGATAATGAACTTCACAGGGACAAGACTGGCTCCAGAGCCCCAGTCAGCGTCTCAGATTTAGTCACAGCACAGACTTTCAGGGCCACTTCCCTCACTGGGCTTTTTCCAAATTCATTTTATAGAACATAGGTTATGGATACCAGATCAAGGTTTAGAAAAGGCTTTCAGTTTTTAGAGGAAGGGACAGGAATAGATATTTATCATGCTTTGTTAATGTTTCAGGCACTACACTGGATACTATAGAAACGTCCCATTTAGCTTTTGCACAATAACCTCTTGAAGTGAAAATCATTATCCTTACTTGTCACAGGTTTGGTTTGCTGTGAGGAGATGCTGAAATGGAGTTTGGGGGTGCAAGATGTTTATTAAGGACCCACATCTGTGAAGGAGAAAAGGAAGGAAGCTGCTGCAGGCAGTAGAGGCTCTGGAGTGAGCATTCCTTGTCCAAGCATCCTGCAGCAGGCAGAAATGGCTGGACCTTAATATCTTCAGCTTCCTTCATGGCTGCATATGGGATGCCCAGGGCAGGGTATGACCTCACGTAAGGCATTTTGCTCTGGCTGACCCAGATCCTGAAGCAGCTGACAGCTGAGTCTGTCTGCTGACCACATGTCCTGTGGGTGGTCAGTGAGTCCTCACTGGAAGGAATCTCGGCAGCGTGTCTCAGAGTCCACCTCTCTGTTTTCACAGTTGACAAAATTAAGACTAAACATGCCAAGGAGATGAAACGTGCCAAGGTTACACAGTAAATAAGAGCCATCCCAGATCTGCCTGACTCAAATCCTGTCTCACTCTGTCCCAGCCACTGTTCTTCCCAAACAAAAGCTTAGATCAGACTGTCCTGACCTTCAGTTACTGAGATATGAAGGTTTGGGAGTCCCCAGAGGAACATGCAGAAAGTTTGGCTGTGTAAGCAAATGTATTATTCACTCCATCCCCTCCTCGAATACCTCTGCAACACTCATGCAGCCATGTACATATGCACACACATACAGGCACACACTATCTCATTGCTAATAGAAGGCAGGGAAATGGATTATCTGGGTGAAGAGTTCCCTTCACAGTACAGTCTGGAGATTTTACAGTACAGTACATCTCCCTCCAGTAAGAGCTGCTGCAATTTGCCAAGAGCAGCCGAGGATGCATGATGCTGTGTGTCCGAGGGCTCCTTTTACTTTTAGAGAGCCCTGAGCTATTCACATTTTCCAACTGTTCTGACATCCACAACCACAGCAGGGAAAATTACAGGGAGGAAAAAATTGCATATTTACTCCTCAAAATTGAAAGTTGGGGTATAATATGAACAGAAAGGAGTGTGTGAGTAAACCCAGAGTGCCCTGGCCCCTGGCAGGGTGCAGTTGCATTCAAGTTGCCAACAAAGATCCAGACTCCAGAGGAGGAGAGAATGGCAAGGTTGTCTGGCTTGCTTCCAGGGAATCCCTTTCCCTGTGGCTGGTACAAGGAAGCCCCAAAGGACTTGCCTTTGTGTGCCCAGCTGCCAATAATAATAGAGAGGTCTAGTAAGAGGGGGTGAAGGGAGAGGGAAGGTCCCACACACTGCGGTCAGCAGGTCCGTTCAGGTGAGGTACCGTGGATCCAGTACATGTGTTCTGCTTGTCTGCACAGCATGCACACATGGCAGTCCCCTGCGAAAGCTGGCTCCAAGGGTGACTGTCACATCCTTGACTCCCACCAGTCCAGCATGGTTTTCCCTAAAGCTCACCTCTGAAGAGGCTGATTTCTTTCCATCTGCAGGCTCAAAGCCTAAGACTATGGCAGAATAGTCAAGCCTCTTGGCTCTCTCCTGGTTGCTCTGTGGTAGTTTCTCTCAAGTCACCAGGATAGGGTCAGGGCTTTAGTGACCTGGAATTAAGTGATCATGCTTTTAGTGAGCTGGCTATGCAGGAGAGAGGAGTCTGCCTCCTCTGTGAGTCTCTGCCCCACATCTCCTTCCAACTAATACTCTGTTCTAGGTCTCCTCCACTCTCTTTGATGTCCTCTTCTTTCTTCATGGGATGTTGGAAATCCAGAATTGGAGCCCTCCTTATCCTTTCCTCCCTTTCCACCACATCTAGCTTCAAACTTGGCCTTCCGAGCACGGACCCTGTCACTTTTTCTGTTCACAGTGCTGCATGGATTCAGCACCTATAGACTGGACAGCTCCCCACCTCTGCACCAGTATAGTTGTGGTCATTCCCCTACCAAAAACCATTCAACGGAGGCGGGCAGAGTGACACCTATATGTAATCCCAGAACTCTGAAGGATGGGCCACATAGTGCATTCAAGACCAGCTTAGACTACTCAGCAAGTCCCTGAGTAAAAAAAAAAGCAAAACAAACACAATATACTAGTGTCTCAGTGAGACCCACAATCAATCTGCAGATCCAGTCTCTGCTGACTTCTCACCCACAGCCTCTCTCCATTCCCTGGTGTACTCTGAGCTAGGTGAGGCACCTTCTTGTGTGCTCCTGAGCCCGTGGAATTTCCTCCAACATAGGTAGTCATGAGAGAATAGTGTACAGAAGAGCACTGAGCACTACATTTTCTCACTGAATGACTTTGAGCATCATCGTGTCACATCTCTGAGCTTCACTTTTTCTGTCCAGTAAATGGTCCTTTGTGGACTTATGCCAAGGGTTACTTATGAAGATTCCTGCTGTGATGTATTGCTATCTTGGGGTGCAGATAAGAGCCCTAGCCCAGAGTAGGCGAGCTACTGGGACCAGTGCTCTCTCTGCAGGGTGCATGCTCCTTCACAGTTGGTCTTGCCTTCTTTAGAAATGGCCTTGCTATCTTCTTGGCTAATTCAGAACACCTCATAAGGTATTTTGAACCTGCAGCCTCTTTCCTACTGTCCTTAATGTTTTTAAGGACTCAGCCTCAAGGGCACTGGCAGGAAAGTGGTAAACTTCTATGATCCCTGCATGTGGAGGTCCATGGCATCTGTTTGCCCAGTTGGGGTGGTGGCCCAAGGATATAGGCAACCCTCAACGAACTGGGAACACCTCGAAGCAGAATGGCATCCACACAGGCTCCACACTTGTGTCCTTGTACTGCCCTGTCAACTGACCCCAGATGAAGTTGTTTCAACCCTAATTTCTTACACAATTGCTGAAAAGAGGAAAGAAGACAGGTGAAAATTGTATTTTTATTGTCACTGTTGTTGTTTTGAGACAGTCTTACCACGTAACCCAGGCTGGCCTTGAACTCTGGATCCTCCTCCCTCAATCTCCCAAGTGCTGGGATTACAGGCATGCATTACCATGCCTAGCAGAAAATTGCATTTTTATGAAGGGACCCTAAGTGGATAATCTCTAGTCTTTAGTGAGCATGTATAAGAAGCAGCCCATTTCTTGTAATAACCATATGACCCTTTTGTAATGAAAATTATTTTTAGAACAACAGATCTAATGATACTCAGCAGCAGACCTTCAGATCTGCCCATCTGGAAACCTGGATTTCTAACATGAAATTTCCCGATTTTCAGCTGGCAAGAAATGCAGGTTTAAAAAAGAAAACAAAACTACTTAAAGGGCTGCAGGTGTAGCACAGTGCTTAGTTACCATGTGTGAGGCCTTGGTCTCAATTCTCAGCACACACACCAAAAGAAAAAGATAAGAAAACAAGAGAAGGAAAGAAAGAAGACAAAGAAAACATTGAGCCTGTCAAAATTTACATCCAAACAATCTGACCAGGTGTCTTCCTGATGCCACCCTTGCCATGCAAAGCACACCTTGCATTAGGAAAAGGCCCTTGATCCTTGGATAGAAATGATGTCTATTGGTTCCAAGAATCTTGTGCAAAACAAGCTGATCATTGGCAGAGGCTGCGAGTCACTGGTGTGAAGAAAGACTGTGGCAGCCTCAGAGGTAAGGAATGGTTCCTACAGCTTGGAACCAATGGTGCTCATGCAGCACTGTGACTTTTGGTACAGGGCATCTGTCTCTGCCCAGATGATGGCCACATGGTCACAAAGGAGTGTGGCACAAGATATAGGATCTCAGCTCTGTTTCTTTCTTCCCACCCAGCTGTGTCATGTGTGTGTACATGTATACACACACACAAAATTGCACTCATTACGGTGAAATTACATCCACCCCCAAAATCCATATGTTGAAGTCCTAACCTCATTCACATTCACCTAAGAATGTGAACTTCTTGGGAAATAGGGTCAGAGCAGAGTGATTATTTGAGTTAATCCTGGAGAATAGAAGCCCCTAATTCTACAGGGCTGGTGTCCTTATAAAAGGGGAGCTCTGGGCACAGAAGCACACCCGGGGAGAATCTTCCCACTGCGTGACACACCTGTGACTGTGCACGTGCAGCAGGCATGGGAGCAGCCAGTACTGTATGTCTCAGTGGCTCCGTCCCGTGTACCTGTATGTGTGCCGGGGTGACGTGTGCAGGCATACAAGTATGTTTCAGAACCTCCTATGTTTCTGTCTGTGGCCGTAAGGTAGGGTCAGTTCAGTGGCAGCCAGGCCACACTGGAGAATGGCTCTGGCAGCCCTTGGCCCAACCCAGCAGTGCTTCCTCCAGTTCCAGCAGTGGCCCAAGTTCAGGCTTCTTCCTGGCAGGGGCCAGCAAGGTTCTCCTCTTCACGGGTCCGGAGGGAGGAGGAGGGGAGGGCAGCCTGCGGTGGGGGTGGGGGCTCAGGAGTGGCAGCTCAGCAGGGCCATCTGCCATCTGTGCTTCCACTCTCTGCTCTGTCCCTTCTCTGCCTCGGGGTGCGTCACTCTGGCGACTCCTGGGAATTGGAAGCTAATTTTCCACGATCATTAGTGATGGAAAGACCTCAGGTTTTGCCTTTAATTAAAGTCAAACGTGGAGCTGAGGAGAAGCGCCGCATGCAGACATCCTCTTCTCACTTGTAAAAGCCATATGCAAATAATTAAGCAAGGCATGGAAGCCATAATTAAAAATTTCACGAACCCCCTCATTAGCTGAGCAGTCTGCACAGAGAAGCAGACCAAGTCCCTCCCCCACGTCTATGGCAGCTCCTGCAGATGGTTAATTGGGGTTGGGGGGAGCAGCGAGCCACACCTAGGTGACAGTACACCTGGCAATGAGCTGGCAGGGTTTCTGCCTTCCCCGCCACAGAAATGACTGCTTGCCACCATTCAGGGCACCTCATAGTCAGGGACAGGGCTCCCAGGACAAAGTGGAAGAATTCCTCCCTCTGTCCCAGGGCAAAGAGACACCATCGTGCAGGACCCTGGTCCCAAATCTCACAGCCTCCCCTGGCCCTGCCCTGATTTGTGCATGGGTGGGACGCACTGACAGTGAGAAGGGCGTCAGCTGGAGACTGGTGGGTCCCCTTCAGCAGGACAGGGTTGAAGCCCCTTGCCCAGTGGCCTGGCAGGGAGGCTCTTGTACCCTATCCACGCACGCAGGTGTCCCCAGGCCTGGTGGCCATCTGGAGAGTAAGCCACCTCAAGACAAAGGCACCAAGTAGGAGAGCCACACACACCCAAAAGCACTCTCTCTGCCCCAGCTTCAATCAATATCTGCAGAACTGGAGGGTGGGTGGCAGGGAAATGTGTCTGATCTCATGGTTCCAGGCAGTCTCTGGTCCTCACTCTTCACTCTACTGAGGGCCCCTGGCTCCCCCAGGCATCTGGTCCACTTTAGATGGGGAATCAATCCTGCCAGGTAAGTAACTGCAGGCACAATCTCCACTTGCTCATTGACATTTTCAAATGAATATTCACTCGTCCCAATCAAAGCCACTTGTTTTCCGTCTGGTCTGATCAATGGTCGCTCCTTAGAAGGAATCGTGCTCACCAGACGCATTGATCTGTGTCCGGGAAGCTGCCTGGCATGTGTGGGGACCAGATGTGACTGCCTGGCCATGAGACTCAACAGTGGCCAGCTCACCTCACCCACAGATGCCCCTGCCCTGGGCTGGGTCAGAGCTTCCCCGTGGCTGAGATTCTTCTCTCTCCAGGGGTCTGTACACCAATAAGAAGTGATTACAAACAAGATCAGAGAGCGAACCTTATGAGGTCACAGTGAGTGTCAAAGCTGAGTTAGTCCTGCCTCGATGCCTCTCGGCCCAGGATTCCTCCAGGTGACATATTTATCAGGCTCCCAACCTTAACCCTTTACTGGCTCTGCCCTCCCTGGAGACTCAGAAAGGATTATTTCTCTTTCTTTCCCTGTCAAACTGACAGAATGTGGCCCCTTAGCCAAGAGTGGTCAGGAACCACCTCAGGAATCCTGCTCTCGGAAGCTGGCCAGGGCAGTCTGAGGCCTGCCTGATTATTACCTCATTTCTCTTCTTCCCCAGCACCATCCTTTGACAGTCAGTTCTCAGTGTCAGCTCAGAGCTCCCAACATTTCTTTGACCTTACATTTCCAAGATGCCTGATTGACAGAGCCCCTGCCTCACCATCTAGTTCCTGTCATGCTGAAACCAGATACGGGTTGAATATCTGTAACACAAAAGTACAAAGTCAGGAATGCTCCAAAATCTGTAACTTCCTTACTGCTGATTGGACTCCACAAGTGGAAAAGTCCACACCATGAAACTGTTTCATGCACAGAATTAATGAAAGTAATGTATAAGATTACTTTCAAGCTGGGGATATAAGGTGTATACAAAACATAAATGAACTTTGTGCTTAAACGAGTTTCATCCACAAGGTATCTCATTATATATATGCAAATATTCCAAAATATGAAAAATTCAGAAACTCAGAATACTTCTGGAGTCAAACGTTTTTCATAAGGGATTCTCCACCTGTGGTGTATGAAAACAAAACAATGCATTTGGATGGGGAGGTGGTATCCTATTTATATAAATCATACATAAAGTTTACTTTCTGACCCTACTTGATGTTTTTTTGGGCATTGTTAGAATGGAACCAAAAGCCTCATACATGCTAGGTAAGTGCCCTACTACTGAGCTAAACACCCCCGATTCCACTTGACTTTTAAAACTTCATTATGGAACATTTCACATACACTATATATGTATATATCTATATCTACATAGAGATTATAACATATAATAAAATATATACATAATAACTAGTGTGTTCATCATGCAGCTTAAAAAAAACAATCACCAATAGTTGAAGTCCTCCTGTATGCCTTCCTGTCACTTCCCCTTTTCACCTGCAGAGGTTAATCCCCCATGTAGGAAATATTTAACGAGCCCAACTGCATGCCTGGCACTACTCTAGGGAACTGAGATTTACCTGTGAACAAAACAAACATCCTGTGCTCATACAATTATATTTCAGCCAGAAGAAAACACAGAGAATACAGTAACATAATAAATTAGTAAATTATATAAAACAGAAGGTGATCAGTACTATGGAGAAAAGAAAAACAGCAGTGTGGGGGTGGGTTGAGGAGGGCTTGAGGCAAAGAAGGTCTGAAGACCTGTCTTAGTTATTTTTCTCATTGCTGAGTCAAAATACCCAACATCCACAAGTTAAGGGAGAAAAGGTTTATTTAGCTCACAGTTTGTAGAGGTTTCAGTCCATAATCAGCTGGCTCCTAGACAGGGTGGCACATGGTGGAGGGGCAACAGTTCATGGCAGTGGAAGATACCAAAAGCAACAAGAGAGAGGAAGACAAGCCTCTTTCTATCCTTTATATTGTACGCAGGCTACCCACCCTAGGACAGGTGTAGTACTCATACCCTTAATCCCAGCACCCTTAACCCCAGCATTGCATTATGAATCAATCACACACTCTAGATTCAGCTACCTCCAAAAACCCCCTTCTAAAAGTGCATGAGGCTTTGCGGGGACATCTAGACACAAACCTAACAAGACCTAAGTATGTGGAGTCTTCATCAAGAAAGTGCTATCCAACCACATGCATATATGGGGAATAGCCCATGCAAAGGCCCTGGGGCAGGGATATTCCCAATACCTGGTATGTCTGCAGAGAAGCAAACATAAAGAAGAATGAAAAGAGTTAGGATCAGAGAGTAACAGGGACCAGTTATGTGGTCCCCTCCAAAGACTCTGGCTTTGACTCTGAGTGAGACAGGAGCAAAGACAGGACATTATCTGACTTTCTGACTTGGGTTTCAGCAGGATTCTTCTGGGCATATAGGCAAGGGCAGAAGCACGTGGGCCAGGGAAGAAGCCACCACGACAGGGCAGGTGAGAAATCTCGGCTATGATGTAGAAATCTGTGTCTATCATTCTCACACAAAAATTGGTGCTTTATTTTGATGTTGAAAGCCTCACACTGTGCATATTGATGCTGTGTTATCAACGTGTCTCGGGTCCACTTGCTGGCCATGAGCTTTTCTGACATGGATACTCTGGGTACACGGAGCTCTGTGAGGCACTCTCTGCTTGCGTTCGCATCCAGAATCCCAGGAGCCCAAACTACTCAGTGTATGTGTGTGAAACGGAAACAGAACACTAGGATACACAGTGATGCCTGGGGTGCAGGCGGAGGAGGGTGGAGGAGGATCAATCCTGGCTCCACCACTCACCAGCTGTGTCACTCCAAGCAAGTTACTTAACCCCTCTGTGCCTCAGTTATCTTATCTGCAAAATAAGGGTAATGACTGCTTGTGGCTACCTCTCAAGGTTATTGTGAGTACTACAGGAGGAGTAAGGTGACACTCTTGGAGCAGTGCCCGGCCCCTAGGGAATGTTCAATCATGTCAGTGACCGCTCTGGGGAAGATGAACAGAGCTCCCCGGAGCGCTTCTCTCCCAGGCAACTCTGTCATCCTGGAGCTGGCAGGGCCTCCCAAATGGCTGCAAGAAACGGGAGCTGGGGAAGCTTCCAAGGAGGTCTCCAGGAAATGTCTCATGAGCACAGAAAAATGTGACATTCCTGGAAAAGGCTTCCAGGAAATTGGCCTTCAAGCACTTAATCAAGAAGGGAGGGTGAGCAACCCAATCTTGGCACCGTCTCCGCAATCAGTGCTGGCCTCGGGCTACCTCTGCTGAGCTGTGTCCTGACCGGCAATAGGGTTGGTGCTCATGTGTAAGTCTGTGTTTGCAAAGCTACTTTAATCATATCTGCAGAGTATGCCAAACACCATCGAGATGATGAATCTGCAAAGTTCGACGCACCTGGTCTTCCCTCTGATGATTAAACTTACAGCAACCTTCGCCCCATAAACTCACTGAGTACCTTTGACGATTTCGGCTCAGATCAGAAGAGCCCAGTGTGCCATGCGACTTCCCTGGTGTTCAACCTCACAGGGTCAGGGAAACAGCAGTGCAGTCTGCACACCAGTATTTTTTTTTTTTTTTTGCTTGATTGGGTTTTTCTGAGTTTTGTTAGTTTGGGTTTTTTTCTTTTTTTTTTTAAACATAATTAATTACTTTGCTAGCAAGGTTGAAGTCTCTTAAAAAATTGGCAAAATGCTAGAAGCTGATGGTTGGCAGGGAATGCTAGAGTATATTTTGAAAATATTTATAAGGTTTTTCTCCTGTATTCACACACCCAGACACAGACACATACAACAATCCGTGTCTTGAATTTGGCATTGCTGGAATACCCATAATGGAAGTCTAATATTATTTTCCAATTCAGTTCATTTACTTGGAAGAAATTTGACTCCAGTTCAGAGACATAGTCAATTCTATTGGTAGTCTCCAAGGCTTAGGAAAACAAGGTTTGTTTCTTTAAAAAAATTTTTAAATTGTTAAATGACATTGTGATCATGCATCTTTATGGGGTTCGGGGTGATGCGTCAAGACATGTAAACAACGTGTAATGATCAGAATGCGCTCACTGACATCCACCATCTCAGATATTTATCACTTCCTTGTATTGGGAATAGTCAAAATCTTTTCCATTTGCTAGTTTGAAATATACACTCAGTCATAACCATAGTTACCCTGATGTGCTTACAGAGTATCAGAAGTTATTCCTCCTACCCAACTGCTCCCCAGGGTTTTCTTAATCACTGCATCTTTAACCAAAGATCACATATATCTGGGTACTCGTGTGTGGTTTCCTTCTCATTCATTCATCACAATTAATAGCCAAAGATGTGACCATTTGCAAAAAATGAAGCCTGTCATCTCACTTGGCATATCACAAAGAAGTCCACCAGGCAGGCTGCTCTCTGTTTCTCTGCCAAGCCAAGGTCTAGCTGCCTTCAGAGCAGGTTCCAAGAGAGTTTCCCAAGAAGATAAGGATTTGCATCCTTCAGTATCGGAAGGGTTTTTCGTCCAGACGGGTGACGGAAGTTTAGGCTTCTGATGCGCTGTCCCACTGCTAATCTCTCTCCTTTGAAGCAGAAAAAGGAGCTTTGCAGGAAGAAATAAAAACCACAGGTTTGGGAACCAATTCCCCACGATCTTG
>RJWT010010513.1:7573-24232 GCA_004365215.1 Cuniculus paca
GTTTCCTCCAGTTTGCAACTTTTGGAATAGAAATGTCATCTTCAGCCACTGAATGGTTAGAAGTATTTAACTTTCTTTTCATTTGTACATGAGTGCATAGCTAAGAGTATGCCTTAAATCCCAGAGGAGATTCTTGACTTGGACTTTTCAGCAATGCAGATATGCTTAAGACTTTGGCTGCTCTTGGAGATGGATTATAAACATCTTTTGTGTAAAGGAGTGTACATGAGTCTTTGGGGGCATGGGGCAGAATGTTACGGTTTGTGTCATGATATCACCCCAAATCATCATGCTGTTTTAGATTGGGGTTTTTGGAGGTAGCCAAATCTGGAGTGTATGAATGATTCATAATGCAATGCTGGGATGAAGGTTGCTGGGATTAAGAGTGGGTGAAAGCTGGATCAGTTCACTGATGGGGTTGACACCACTCTAAATCTGGTAGACTGGATAAGGGACAGTAAAAGGCTTGTCTCATGCTCTCTTGTTGCTTTTTCTGTTTTCTGCTGCCACGAACTGTTGCCCCTCTGCCATGCTAAGCTAAATAAACCTTTCCTCCGTTTAACTTTGGTCATTGGGTATTTTGTCTCAGCAATAAGAGAAAAGTAACTAAGAATATAGGTCTATATGATTATTATACATTTGCATATTTATATTTGTAATTATTTCATTATCACACATATATGCATAAATTTTCAAGAATCTCAACAGACACAGCAGGTGCAAATTTACTTATCCTAAATTCTTTTCTTCTGGAATATGATGGCATCTCTTGTATCAATTTTTTCTCTCTTAATAACTTTTAAATAAGAAAATTCAAAATTCAAAATGTGAACATGTAAGTTTTGTTTTTCAAATTCTCTAGTGTTGCCTATTTTCGAAATAAAATTTAGCAATAATAGCTTACTGCATAAGGACTGCCAGGATCCAGGTCTTGTCTATCTTACAAACAATCACATCATTAAATAGGCTTCAGAAGTATTACATTTCTTATATACATATTATATAATAAGTTCTATTTATTTTATTGCCATTCATATCATGTTATTTTTGTCATGTAATACTCCTTTAACCTTTTCTTACCCAAGGTGTTTATGTTTTTTTAAAGACTTAGTTCATACTGACAACTTTGAAATACCCTTGTTAAACATCCCTCTAAGCTGCCGCACGCCTTAACCATGCCTTTGAGATCTTATGTTTATTCCTAGTGGTGAGCCTTTCTCCCTATTAGGCATTCCATCATGTACAATGGTCACTAATAGCTTATAATTCAATCCATTTTGTTCAGTGTCTCTTTCTCACAGTCCAGGAATCTTTAGTTATGCTGGTAACCTAATTGCCTTATTAAAACTAGAAAAATATTTTCCATTCACTTTAAGAAGGAAGCTATACATATATAATTAACATCTCCATCTATTTCCTAAAGGAAATTAAACTGTACATTTGTAATTAATATCTACTTCTCTTTCCTAAAGAAAATTATGAGACAAATATTATATATACATGCATATGTGCACTAACACTGCATGCATAATGGAAACCGAAACAAGAGGCTTTCACTTATTCCTCATTTTGGTATGTTGCACTGAACAAGCCAAGCACTCAATGTTGGGTCCAAGAACAAAAAAAATTGTTAGCCCAATTATAAATTTAAGGGCTAGTGTAATGTATATTAGGAGGGTCCAAGGGTGTGTTGTAACTACTGTGAGCTGACCTTAACCAAGACTCTACTAGCTTGCATTTGAATGTGAAGGTTTTTTATCTCCAGATATCAATAGAATTTGGATCTTTGTTTAACAGTCCTGGAAATATTTCCTTAGTGTTGTGCAGCCCACACAAATGACAAATGGTCACAAGATTGTTTTGTGTTAAAATGTGAATAGAAATAATACCATGCTTACATCTAATACTTCTAAAAGGCACTTTTTCTAATGTTTGGTTTATGACCATATTCAAATATGAATCATGATCTTTTATTAGGGAAACTACCCTTACTTAATGCCACCAATGTTTATTTTCTTAGAATAGTACATGCAGTAGTACCCTTTTTGTCTGCCCATCCAAGTTATTCTACTTTAAAAAATTCATTACTCTTTTTATTCAGCTGTGTGATGTCTATTTATGACTCAACTTGGATAAAATGTTGTGTATATTGGTTTCATTAAGGATCATCCTAGATGCTATTATAAAAGTATCATTTTTATGTGATTAATATTAAAATGTGTGGAATTTGAGTGAAGCCTATTACTCACTGTAATTTGTGTCACTTTCATCAACTCAGTTGAAACCTTAGGGAAAATTCTGAGGTCAATTCATGAAAAAGAAACTGTGTTTGTTTAGCAGAACTGCAATGCCAATTCCTGAAGAGTCTCCACCCATGTATCCAGCTCTATAATTTTCAGATGACTAATCTCTAAAATAGTCAATTCAACTTTGCTAATACCACAATTCAGCATCACTTTCTTTGGTTTACCATGCTTTTTTCAAGAAAAAAATGAAACACAGAAACACAGACAAGCGCGTATTCTTAGTTCTCTTTTTCAAGAGAACCGTGTCTAAAATAAGCTCTCTTGGTCACTACTACTATCTTGTTTATGCTAGCAAAACCATTCCACCTGGCTTTCACTATTCCAGTACCCTTTCACATTTTTTCTATGAGTTCATTTCTCTAATGACTTATTTTAAAATTAACCCTGGCCTATTCAGAGGCAATTCAGTAAAATACTTAATGATTATCATGTTCCCTCTCACTATAGTCTTCTTTTGGTTTATCTCTCCAACTCTTATTGGGTTACCTGCCTTCCATCTACTCTGATATAGACTAATTTCTCTGAACCTTTCACTTACTCTAATCTACTTAAAATTCTTGCCAAGTTAATTTTACTCAGCTTTTTCCACTCTTGGATGCATAACAATAACACATTTCTACTACCTCATGGAACTTTTGCCATTTTATAATCATATATTTCAGAAATGTGTCCTCAAATTAATGAATTCCACCTTATCCACTATTCTTTACTTCTTTATTTACTCTCTAATCTGTGAAAACTCTCTGTGCTCACTGTGATCTGTGCTAGCCAAGTTTTGCAGCAGTTTTATAATACTCTTTCCTCCTTTATCAGATCTAGTATGTCCCTTGTACTATATGCAACAATTGCACCCTTACTTAAAGTTTAGTGGCCAAGAGTAGAGTTGGAATCTATTCCTTAGAGGGACACATGGCACCTAGCCACAATTTCATGCTCTTAAAAGGAAGAAATGGGTTACATTACTAGGATTGAAAAGTCTAAATTTTGAGGTAGAACAACTCAGATACCTTTGTGACCCTTTAGTTTCAATCGCAACCTGTACTTTGGCACTAAAAATGAGTTTGAGAGTATAAAAATTCTTGAGATTCAGTTGCTCTGTTGATTAACTCTTTAGCTTACTCCTAACAGCCCTTGCTATTTTGTTATTTAGTGTTAAATTGTCAAGAAAGGACAACTTTTATGTTTCACATAGGTTTGCATTTGCTTTTTATGGTCTCTCAGCCTTTTGTTATATTTGTCTAAAGAGGAGTAAAGCTTAGCCAGAGACAGTTATTTTCATTTAAACTGCATTTATTATTTCTTCCAGATTATTGAACTACTGATAAATCCACTAATATATTTTTTGCACAGGTGCACCGTTATAATGTACTTAGTAAAAGTTTAGCACTTTTGCAAAGGTTTGTCTGCGGTTCTGCTAACAGTGAAAGGATCTTCCCTACACACTGGCAGTAAATAATGTAGAACCAAAATTGTTTCTTGTAACATATTTCTCAGATCATTTCTCACACTAGTTGAGGCAGGTCAGTTTTATGAGAAATAAAGAGTAAATCTTATTGTTTATACTAGTTTGTTATGATCATCATAACAAAGACCATACACTGAGGGGCTTAAGGAAGAGAATTTTGCTTTCTCATAGTTCTGGAACTGGCTGGGTCTGTTTCCTCTGATGTCTGTTCTTAACTGGTAGAGTACCCCTTGTCCCTTTATCCCTGTGCCCTCGCATGGTCACCCTACTGTGAACATTCACAACTGGTGTTTCTCTGTGTATTTTAAAAATATCAGTCATATTGGATTAGGCACCATCTTAATAGTACCATTTTAGCTTAATTACCTTTTTAAAAAGCTTACATTCAAATACAGGCACTTCAGAGGTTTTAAAACTTCAACACACATATTTTATGGAGATGCAGTCCAATCCACAGCATTATATAGCATATTTTTAAGGATGTCCTTGGAATGGATATCTATGGAAGAAGGATGGACAGAGGAGTAATATGACTTGCTGCATTATAGACCTCAATCAAAGGCTTGGATCGCTCTATGAGTAGCTTTCAAGAATTCAGTATTAACCCACTAGATTTGTCCTCCATTTGTCCAAAGTGCCTAGACATTTTAATACCATTACTCAAGGCATGAATAGACATCAGGAAATAGCAACACTCTTTGCTGCTGAAGGATAGCCTGAAGCTTTTCTGTGATCCAAGTTTCCTGTTGACAGAACTTCTGGAAATGGAAGGAGTAAGTCTCATTTTGTAGTCTCATGGATGGAGTATTACCTTGACCATCATAAAACTTTTTATAGGCTTCCTCTTGTTAAAAAATAGCCAGATTAGATTTACAAGTATAAGTTTCCATTTGTAAAACAAAATACATGAAAAAGTTAATTGTAAATTTTGAAAAATTCGTAACTTTCCCTTAATATTTTTATGAAGGCATATATAAACCTCAAAATATTTTAGGTAGCTTACTAGAAAAAAAGAAATGTAATTAATTATTAAGCAATACTTATTCTAAAATGTGAGCTTATATCACTTCAAGAAACATCTCCAGCATATCGATAGAATCATTACTACAGAGACTGAGAGTCAAGGTTTATTGAAAAACAGATACTTCATCAGTGGGAGATAAAGAATTCTTGTCATTATGTATTTTGCATAAATTCTGAAATAGAGCTTCGAACAGCATGAAGAATTTATTGTTATATTCCCTTAAATCGTTCCTTATTATCTTTTGGCAGTTGCTGCCAGACCAATCAGCATAGAGTTCTCAAATTCAGAGAACAGCAGGAACATCGCTTGAAATTTCCAGTGCATAATTAATTGCTCAGTTATAAACACAAAGCACATTCAGTTCATGGTATCTAAAGATAGTTTGGAATACCAGATGCTTCACTACTTTGTAACGTCTCTAATCATTCTAGACTTGATGTTTTAATGGCTAAAACTACATAGAATGACAATACCTATTAAAAATGCCACACAGACATTACCAGTCACCTGCATGTGTACAAATACAGGAGAAAACAGCAAAAAAAGTCAACATATTTCTGAATATGCTGCATGGAATACTTTGCTTAGACTGATTCTTTAGGAAACTGAACAAACTTGGAAGTTCTAAAGATGAATTCAGTTTTCTTTCTCTTTTCTCATTGCATATTTTCAAGACAAATACAGATGTTTGCTTAAAGAAATTGGTGTATGCATAATAACATATCTTGGTCATTTTGAATCCTTTTAAATCCACCTACATTTCCTTTATCTGTCCCTTGATCCTCATGCTTATCTGTTACAGCCCACCTTTTCTCATGGTTTTGCTCTGTCCATGTAAGCTGCCAGAATTCTCCCAGCCCAGCGAGAGCTCGATCTCCCATGAGTCAAAGACCAGGGTTTTCTCTTAATCTCATGATTTTAGTTCTACCATTTTCCAGTCATGTTTGTCCTAGATTCATGCTAATTATTGTGGTTGCTAGTCTACCTCTCTCTATAGTGCAGCGGCAATTACATTTTGAGTTACTGAAAATGTTAGTTTTCTACACATAGAGTTACTCAAGATAGTTTCCTATCCCCATTTGTCTCAAGTTCCTCAGCTTTTGTTCTACCTAGGCAAAACAAAGCGCCAACTTTTAAGATGGTTTCCTAATCTGACCTCTCTGGACCAGTGGAGAAAAGATGAGGGTTATCATTCCTGCATCTGATACCTTTGCTGTGTTGTGGTAAGACCTCCTGTCTGCTCAGGCCACTCCAGTAGCAGAATCAGTGCTTACGAGTGAGTCTATGTCGAGTTTTTCCCTTTCCTGATATATGTGAGGGAAAGTTCTCCACCCCTCCTTAGTCTCATTTCATTCAGGCATAGAGTGTGTTGCTTCAGTTAATTTATTCCTTTTTAAAAACCAGTGTTTCAATGTTTTGCCTGGTTCTTAGCTCCCTCAAGATGGGATCCTATGATATCCAGTGCTACCTCTATCTCCTCTCGAAGCTGCATACACTGTTTTGGATGAGAGTTCCAGACTGACCTGTGAGTGCTGGCTGCCTGAAGCCTACGATGGACCAACTTGTCTTTTCTTACACCTAAAAAGAGTTACATTGTTTGCTTTTTTATGTCAGACTTCTAATAAACTTTTTTTGAATTATGTGGTATAAGGAAACATGTTTGACTTCATCATATTTAATCACATGTGTTTACTAGTGTGAATTTGATTTTGTGTGGTCATGGGTATACTGCCTCAGATTACCCATTCTATCATGTGATTTGTTTAGATTATCTTTTTAAAAATTAATCTATCAATTTTTAAATGACGTCCATTTCACTTATCTACTCTTTTAACAAATATTGTACAATCATAGCTCTATCATATTCTGTACAAGCAAATAAAAATGAAGAAAAAGAATGAAAAACCATAGATATTTATATAAAAGATCATTTATTCAGCAAATTTATCAGTTGCTGCTATAATTATTAATAAAATATTTAATTGTAAAATATTCAGTGCACTGCATATATGAAAATTTTATAATAGTTAAACTATTGCAAATAAAGGACACGTGACATCAGTTCAAATAAACACTCATAAACACAATCTTTACTTATGATTGTGATATTACTTAGTTGTAGGTTGTAGACACACTATCTAGAGTCGGTTTAAACATAATAGTGATCATAAGGTGAGCTGACTTGGTGAGCTGACTTCCCAAATATAAAATAACTTAATAGGTTTACAAATCAGCTATGAACAGATTGTGTTCTTGTAGATAAACTGAAACAAAACAGTGAACATAAAGACTGTAACAATACAGTACATAATTAACAGTGACACATCCTTCTAACTTTAAAATAGTGTTACTAAAATATAACATTTTTATACAGGCCAAACTGTTTACCATACCAACAATTAATTACCAGAAATATTTGATCCTGAGTAAGTAAATCACTCTTTTTCAATGGATTCTTCAAATGAAAACACAAATCCTGTGTAAATATGCTGTTATTTATTCTTTGATAATGTTCATCCATACTCTATGGTGCTTTTCTACGTATGCAACACTTACTTCCTTAACAGAATTTTGGCCAGAAATTTAAAAAAATAAATCCCCATTATATTTCACCCTAGATACTTCAAAGGATTAATAAAAAATCATTTTGCTAGAATCATTGGATGAAATTTAAAACAGTTAAAGCTACATTATTTTGATTTAATAGTATGCATAGTCTATTGGGGATTGCGTTGAACAAACTGAGAAAGCATCAGAAAGACAGAAAAGTATAATGTGTACTAACATGAAACCAAATGGTCAAAAGCCTGCATTTTAAAGCACTATAGCTTCAGGTGTATCTCAGATGTTAGACTTCGCTGAAGGAATAACTCCCCTTTGGTTTCTTGCTTGGTTGCTTTAGACACTAATTCTCAGCTCTGAAGATTATCTCACACTTCAGTGGTCGTGGTGCCTTAGTATAATCATCTGCTGTGAACTTTCCCTGCACTTCACAGATACTGTGGGGAACAGAGCAGTCATAAAGGATAAAAAGCTATAAAGGGCTACAGACAGCTTCATTCTAATAGCTACTACTTTCTTTAGATTTCAGGAAAAGTCTCAGATATTTTATTTTAAGCAGAATTGTAGAAAATGTAGATTTGTAGTCTAGGGATTCATCGTCTCTGTTTCAACTATTTTTTCCCAAGATACATTCAATAGTTCATGTAAGGTCCGATACTGTGGGTAAATATGTATTGCAAGTAACTCTGTTTCTTCAAATTTGAGAAATATATTTGAATTTCAATATGATAAAGGAAAATAAAATTTATATTAAAGTAGAGCATACACATATAATTCATCACCAAATATTCCTAATTAATTTATTAGAGCACATAAATATTCAAACACAAATGTTATTATCAAATATTATTATAGTTTTTCAGTAACCATCTTCTTACTATTTTTAAACAAAATTATGCTTTGTATTTACATATTGTAGCATCATCTTATAAAATTTATTTTTATGGATCAGTAATACAAATAAATGCATTTAATTTTGCTCTTTCTTGAGCACTTTAATGATTTCAAGCTAGAGACAACCTAACCTTTGCATATATACCTTTTTGTTTTTCTAACTAATTTAGAAACAGTGCTGTTTTTTCTTTGTGTATACTGTGGAATCTTCTACTATCTAACTATTAGTGATAATTCAATAAATGCCAGTTCATTCATTTATCTTGTTGGTAGTCAGGTGCATTTCTAAGAAACAACATAATCAAGCAAGAAAATACCTAAAAGCCATGACTGTCATTAAAAGAATTGTGAAATTGAAAAAGCTATTTAATATAATAAATTATCATTTTCATTTTATAAATATTATTAAAATTATATGCTTCAAATATTGTTTTTGAGAACCAGTGGTACAATCTAGGGAAACTATATTCACCCAGTACATAAATAGCATTGCATTTTAGCATTAAATTTTATTATACCAGTTTTCACCTCCTGGCCAAATGAAACACGCGCCAATAATCCCAGAATTCACTGAAGCTGAGACTGATGGATGCTTAAGTGTGAGCTCAGTTTGAGCAATTTAACAATATAGCATAACCCTACTCAAAAAAAAATCTGAAAAAAATTATATTTTCTTACTACAGCAATAAATATGACATTTCAAAAGAATTGTATTGAATGATGCTTTAAATATTTGGTGTACTTTGTTTAATGATTTTTTTGCCATTAAAATCTGTATATTCCATTCTGATGATATTCTTTAAATTTTAATAGAAAATTTTCTGGACATATATTTGTGTTTTACAGTTAATTGTGGTTTAGATTATATTACATCATCCCTTTGGTGAAATAAAAAACGTTTGTGATACATAAGTAATTATATATTGTAATTAAGTAATTTATAAAATTTTAATGTTAATAATTACTTTAGAACCTTTATTATCCTTACTTTGGAAGAACAGTTACATTTCTTTTAGAAATTTTAACAGGAATAGGTTTCAAAGTCTTATTTTATTTTGTATTAGAATTACGATGTTTACTATGGGCATAAATTTATATTTTCTGTGCATGTTCTTGTTGTTTTCTATGCACTGGAGAAATGATTAAAATGCTTTGCATTTATTTTTATTGTGCACATTTTAAAAGTTATATTTGAAAATGAGTTAAGAATATTATCACATAAAATTAATATTAGCTTTAATTTTAACAAATATACCTGTCTATATAACCTCTTTCTATGAATTTCTAGGGTTAAACATATTTTCGGATACTTCAAAGAATTTACCTTTTTAGAAAACATTGGGAGGTATTTTAACAGCATCCATTCACATCACTATGAGTGAGATTAGAGATTCATGTGCATTTTTTCTTCACAATTTCATGTGTGTGTGTGTGTGCATGTGTATGTGTGTGTGTGTGTGTGTGTGTCTCCATAGTGGCTTTCTTGAAGTGTGTTTACATTGAAAAATTTGTAAAAAGTGATTTACATATCTATTTGAGTTTTTTTATGCATATATTACAGTTTTAGTTTCTCTATTATCTCTCATGTTTGTTGTTTGTTTTGATTTTGTTGAAAATTATGTATTTTATATAAAATGTTGTAATTAGTCTTGATTCTCAGCTCCTCAAGAATTTTGTTGGCTATTTTATGTTTGTTCACTTATTTTTAAGTGACTTTGCTCAACTAATTCTTTGAAGTTTTTTTTAACCTCTGAAAAAGCAACATGGTGTCTCTATTATTTCCCTAGTATTGCTCTAACAAACTATCACAAATTTAGTTTGTCAGAATAATGTACAGTAAATATGATGCAGGGCACAGTTCAAAAGACCAGGCTCATTGTCATGGCCTATGGTCACTTAGGTTGCAGACCTAGGCCTCCTAGAGTTGCTAAAATGTCCATTTTCTTGTCCTTCCTAGTCTCAGGAAGCTGCCTATAGTCTTTGGTTCCAAGACATGTCCTCTCTACTTTCAAAGCCAACCCTGTAGCATCTGCCATCCCATACATCTTTTTATCTGTCTCTTACATTTCCAAATGCTTTCTGTATTAGGACCCTTGCAAATACAATGAATCCACCCAGTGTAATCTTCTGTTTTACCATTTTAAACCTAATCATACCTGCATAGTCCCTTCTGTCAGATAAGGCAAAGATGCACAATTTGGGGACATTACAATATTGATCTCTTTCATCATTATTTAGTCCACAAGAGTACCAAAAATTGGAATAATTAAAAATCAATCAAACACTTTTTCATTCCAAACACTAAAACATCCATAAACTGATGGATTGATTGATTTTTCAATTGGGGCTTGAACTCAAGGCTTTCCCACTGAAATACATCTCCAGCTCTTTTTAATTTTTTTTGTTTTTTTAGTTTTAAGACAGGGTCTTACAAAATTGCTCATTTGTCCGGATTGCAGGGATTATGTGGGAGGGCCATCATGATAATTCTTTACAGATTCTACATTTATTAGAAAAACAAGTAAGTTTTAAGTACAATAGTATATCTTATATTCAGCCTCATGTATAAAAATAAGTATACAATATTAAATATATTTTAAGAAAATGCTTCATTATATATGTATAGAGAGAGAGACAGAGAGAGAAAGAGAAAAACAGAAAGAGACATTTCATGGTTAATTTGTGTTAAGATTGTTTCCTGCTTCATAAAATACAAAACCCATGAATTACTTGAGCCTTCTAATGCTGAAGTTGGCATTATTGTTGAATTTTTTTTATTCTAGAAGCAATAATTATAGCCAACAATTTAACACTCAAATTTTAAGGACAGTCAGAAAAGATCCATAAGCACAAAGTGATATAAAGGCAGAAATAAATACTTCAGGTTTGGGCATGTAGCTCAGTGGTGGAACGCTAGGCTAGCTTGCCCAATGCCCAAGGGAGAATCTCTAGGCTTGTGAAAAAAAGAATTTTAATAAAAAAAAGAGGAAAGAGAGAAAGCAAGAAAGCAAGAAAGCAGGAAAGCAAGCAAGAAAGCAAGAAAGCAAGCAAGCAAGCAAGCAAGAACAAAAGAACGAACGAACGAAAGAGAGAAAGAGAAAGGGAAAAAGAGAAAGAAAGGAAGAGAAAGAAAACAAGAAAACAAAGAAAGAGAGAAAGAAAGAGAAAGAGAAAGAAAAAGAGAATGAGAACGAGAACAAGAAAGAGAAAGAAAAGAAAAGAAAGGGGTCTGTGTTGGGAGTGTAGATTAGTTTTAGAGAAGTGGCATAGGATGTTCCATTTCTGGATTCGATCTTCAATGAGAGAGAAAGACACTGAGAGAGAGGGAGGGAGGGGAAGAAACAGAGACAGGGAGAGGGAGAGACTTCTGCTGAGAAAATGAAAATGAAAATAAAAATTTCTTCCAACTGGCTCATATGAAATTATTAGAACACATTTTTATAAGGCGCTTAATGCACTATCATGAAGCAGTGTCAAGTGCCAACAAAAGAACTGTGTGAATAATGCATATCTTTCCAAAAACAATGAAAATGGAAAAACTAACTAGCAGAAATTTTCTAGAACATAAATACAGAGAATACAAACAATATTTTTTCTGATATTTAAATTCAGTTGTACTTAACAGTTTGATGTGTATTCTTTTATTTATTTTTGATGGAGATGCAAAGATAATTCAATATGAAGAGTAAGTCATCCTAATTTTATATATATATATATATGTATAAATATATATATAATTTTTTGCCTATGTAAATGACAACAATTCTTTTGGTGTTGTGGTAATGGGGATCAAACTCAGGAGTGCACAATGAACTGCATCTCCAAACTATTTTTGTGTTTATGTATTTTTATTTTGTTAGTGCAGGTTTGCAGTATACACAGCATACATAATCTTGGGGAGTAGGTACATGTATATATTACAGCTTGCTTCTTTTTAGCTTCCTTTTTCTTACTATACATCTCCCTCCCTCCACTTATAAGTCCTCTTTCCCCATTTTCAATTTTATTCTCCTACTCTTCACTCACTTTTGTGACATCCAATGTTTACATTCATTGAGCTTATTACATTTGTGTACATGGCATATTTTAATTCTTCTTACGTGCCCTTCCTTCCTCCTCTCTACCACCATCTATCTCCAGGACTCCTTCAACTTTTCAACAGATAGATATATCCCCAAATTTCCTTCTATTTATTCTTTATTAAACTCTTTGTTTGCACTTTGCCTTACTAAAATGAGACATACTATATTATATTTAACCTTGTGTGTCTGATTTATTTCACTCAACAATATTTTCCAAGTGTATCTGTTTTCCTACAAATATCCTGAATTTAACCGTCTTTATAACCTAGTACCATTCCATTATGCATAGATATATTTTTCTCTATTCATTTGTCTGTTAATGGGCATGAAGTCTACTTTCAGGATTTCTCTATTATGAATTGTTCTTCTACAAAAACATTGGCATTCATGTATTGTTGTAATATGGTACCTTCTCTCCTTTGGGATAGACACCTAGAAAAGAAATAGCTGGGTCATATAGAATTTGTTATTTTAGATTGTTGAGAAATCTGCATACTTATTTATGCGATGGTTTTACTAATGCATTTTCTCTCTGACAGTGTAGAAGGGTTTCCTTTTCACCTTAGCCATGCCAGCATTTGTTATTCTTTGACTTCTTGATAATTGCCATTGCTTTTGCTGTAAGATCAAGTCTTGATATTGATTTAATTTGTATTTCTCTAATAGCCAGACACTGAACATTTTTTTGTCATATTTGTTGGCCATTTGTACTTTTCTAAGAAACATCTGTTAATTTCACTCGCCCATTTCTCGAATCAATTTTTTATTTTAGTTGACTTTTTCGAGTTTTTAAATATTGTGGATATTAGTCCTCTGCCTGAAATATATTTGATTTCTTTTATAATCTGTAGGTTGTCTCTTCACTCCAGTAATTGATTATTTTACTGCTTAGAAAATGTTTAATATGATGTCATCCTATTTGTTGAGTTTTGGTATTTCTTGTAGAAATATGGTTCTCTTTAGAAAGCCTTGCTTACATTTATGACTGCAAGTGATTTATTTAGTTTATCTTCCAATAGTTTGAATGCTTCTGTTTTAATGTTTTGATATTTGATAAATTTTCATTTTAGTTTATTACATGGTGAGAGATATGGTCCAGATTCAATCTTCTGCATCCAGACAGTGATTTTCCCCTAAACTTTTTGCTGAATAGGCTATCTTTCCCACAATATACACTTTTTGTCCCTTTGGCAAATATAAAATAGTTGACTGTGACTGTGGATGATTCTGTATCCTTTGTTCCATTCAGCTGACCCATGTGTCTCTTTTTGCAACAGCATAATACTCTTCTGTCACTATTTCTTTGTAGGACAGGTTGACATCAGGGATCGTGTTACCTCCTCCCTTGCTCTTATTGCACAAGACTGCTTTTGCTATTTTGGGTCTTTTCTGATTCCATTGGACTTTTAGGAATATTTTCTCTAGTTCTGTAAAGAATGCTGTTGGTCTTTTGATTGAGATTATATTGAATCTGTATAATTTTGGGGGGAATTTGACTGTTTTGACAATATTTGTTCCATCTATCCAGGAGAAGAACATTTTCTGAGGTTCAACATACTTTTTCAGAGTGCTTTAATTCCCTTTGTAGAGGTCTTTTACATCTTTGGTTAGATTAGTTCCCAGGCATTTAATTTTTCTTGATGCTACTGTGAAAGACATTTTTTTCATAATTTTTTTCTTACTGAGTTCATAATTAGTGCACAAAAATGCTGTTTTTTTATGTTGAATTTGTATATGTTACATTACTGAAGTTGGTTATTAATTCTAAGAGATTTTTGATAAATCTTTATGGGCCTTCTAGTAGAACATCATTTTATCTGTAAATAATAATAACTTGACATATATATACATATATATATACAAAATCTTGTCTTTTTTTCTGTTGCCTTACTGCTCTAATGTTTCAAGATAATCATTCTTGTCTTATTTCTAATTTTAGAGGGAATGCTTTCATGTTTTCTCCATTTATTATGATATTGGCCATTGGTTTTTCACAAATCACTTCATCAAATTCAGGTATGGTCCTTCTATACTTCTATTTTTCAATGTTCTTACCATAAGTCTGTTGGATTTTTCAAAAACACTTTCTGCATCCATTGATGTGATTATGTGGATTTTGTCCTCGCTTTTGTTTATGTGGTGTATTACATTTATTGATTTGAGTATGCTGAATTATCCTTGCAACTCTGTGATTAAAATACTCGATCATGATGGACAATCTTTCTGATAATGACTTGCATTCTATTTGATAATGTCTTGTTGAAGATTTTACCATTTATGTTTACTACAGAGATTGGCCTATATTCTAGTTTTTGGTTATGTCTTGGTTTTGGGATCAGAGTGATACCAGTTTCCACACATGAATTTGGAAGTGCTCCATCCCTTTCAATGTTACAGAAGAGTTTGATGAGTATTGGCAATGAAATGATCTTTTGTGAAATTCAGCAGTGAATCCACCAGGTCCTGAGCTTTTTTTAAATGGTAGGTTTTTATTACTGTCTCAAACGTATTGCTTATTATTAGATTGGTCATCACTTTTGCATCTTCTTGAATTAGCTTTGGCAATTTGTAGGACTAGCAAACTATTTATTCAATATTTTTCAATTTGGTGAACTATAATTTTTCATAGTAGCTACTGTTTTCTGAATTTTTCTGTTGTGATTTTATAATTTTCATTTTATCATTTCATAAATGTATTGATAAAAATCTTTCTTTTTTAATTAAGTTTAGGTAAAGTTTTATGTATTTTATTTATCCTTTCAAAGAAGCACCTCTTCAAAGTTTTGTTCTTTGTATTTTTAGACTCAATTTCAATGATTTTTTTACCTCTCATCTTTATTTCCTTCCTTAATTTCAGTTTGTGCCTGGATTGTTGCTGTTTCTTACATATTTTGAGGTATCTTGTTAGGTTATATATTTGAGGTGATTCTGATTTCACAACATGAACCTTGATTGTAATGATTTTCCCTTTAGGATGGTATTCATTGTATCTCAAAGGTTCTGGTGTGTTGTACAGGGCATTGTCATTAACTTTCAGAAATTGCTCAATTTCTTCCTTGATTTCTGCCTAACCAACTGGGTGTTGAGAAGTGTTTTATTATGTTTCTAAAGCTTCTCAATTTTCTATGGTTTCTTCTGTGGTTGATAACTATTTTCACTGTGCAATGTCCTGATGGTAAACATAGGTGATTTTGATTTCTGTATAGTTATTTAAGCAGGTATTTTGGACAAGCATGTGGTCTATTTTGGAGAGAATCCAGTGTGCTGCAGAAAAGAACGTGTACTCTGTTGTAGTATGGCAGACTACTCAGTTAATATCTATTAAATCCATATATACAAGACTGTGGTTCACCTCTAATACTTCTTTATGTACAGTATTACTTGTTTCATGAAGATAGGTGATCTGGTATTTGGTGCAAAAATATTTATTAGCATTATCTCTTGCTATTGGCATATTCCTTTAACTAGTATGCAATGATTTTCTGAGTTTTTTTGCTTTATCAATTTCATTTCTGTATAGATTATTCCTGTCTTCTGTACAAGTTTTCCTCAAAATAAATAAAGATGTGAGGGTATTTCATGAAAAATAACAACCCAAGATATTTATGAGTACTAAACCAGCATAAAAACTCAATATCTTAACAAATGTTAGAGGACACAAAATAACCTAACCTGAATAAGGAGGAGTTAAAACTGACTTCACAAATACTACAAGAATTACAATTTCAATACTTCTTGATTTATATTTGTCCCTTAAAATCAATAACTATTTTTTCTTTAGATCACTCACATGTCCATAAAAAAGGATAAACTTTAGACTTTTATAGGTAAATGGATACAACTCAAGACCACAGTCATAAGTGAAATAAATGAGACTCACGTGTTTAAACATCCTATTTTCTCCCTAGTGTGAGAAGCTGAAAGAATAAATTAGATCCAAAATATATGAAAGATACTATGAAATGGGAGGAAACGGTTCAACTGGAAAGAGAAACCACAATGGGAGAAAGGAGAGAGGAAGGAAGGGAAAAGGAAAATAATATATATATATATGTATACAAGAGAGTTAAGAACCTTATACTACTAGTTTCTCTTAGCTCTTCAAAAAGAAAGGATTGTGCTAATATTGTTTAGACAATTTTTCTTGCCTATATTTTGTACTCTGAGTAGCTACCTTGAAGATAACAATATACAATGTATTAATTATTGTTACACTCTTATTATCTTGTTTTGAAATTTTGTTTTATTTTTATTCTCTTTTCAAAATAAAAACTAAAACATAAGCTTTGATTCAAATATATGAAGACATTCATGATTTTATAAAAT
>RJWT010010514.1:0-24120 GCA_004365215.1 Cuniculus paca
AAAATAACCATGTTGATTCATTTAGTTTGCCTAGTGCTTACTCATAGACCGTATCTTGATGGAACGCTCCCTTATTTTAACAATAAGATGGACTTCCCAATTGTTATTAAGTAGTAATACGGAGACTAGCCTGGCATCTAATGCTTCCACGTGAGTACTAATATGCCATTCCAGTATTTATCCAATCTTACTTTACCCCTGTGTGCTTCTCGCACACAGAACCTGCTTTTGGATTTTCCTAGTTCTGAGGCCTTACGCCTGTGTATCCCCTGGCTTGGAATTATCGTAATCCTCCCCTTTCCATGAACCCATCTTAGTTGTGCCCGGTTTCTTGAAGTCAGCCAGCTAGGATTTAGCTTCTTCCTTTAAGACTTTTTTTTTTTTGACTTTCAACTTTTTTTTTTTAAAAGAATACAACCAAACAAAAAAAAAACAAAGTCAATCAAAACAAAGCAATGAACACGGTACATCCTTTAAGACTTCTTGACAGTTCTTCTCTGTTTATCACTTTTTGCTTTAATTTCTTTTTTTTTTCCAGCTATATCCAAGAAGTTCCCAAATGTAACCCAGATTCTCACTGAGAATGCTAGATGGTCTCTACTTATCCCCATCCCCATCTCTGTCTCCCCAAACCTCACACTGAAAAGTGTATTATCTCCCCTCCCATGCCTCCCTCCACATCGTCCCCCCAGTACCCATGGAGGGTTGGTCCCAGGATTCACAGCTATTAAAATCTGTAGATGCTTATGTTCCTCATACATAATTTTAGAGTATTTACATATAACCTATGCATATTCTTTTATATGCTTGAAATCATCTCTAGATCACATACAATAACTAATAAAATGTAGATGCTATGTAAATAGTTGTATTGCTTAAAGAATAAAGACAAGAAAAAATTTGTATGCATGTAATGTACATGACTGTACATAGGAGGGCATCTCCCACCCCAGTTGGTTAAATACATGCAGAAGAATGGGTGGATATGGAGGGCTGAAGATATATATGGTACTTTTTCATCTTCTAACGTTGGATTTCATTTCATTTGTATATAAAAGTCAATGATCTTCAGTATCTATTGACTGATAAACTAGTATGGATTCTACAGTCCTTTTTAATTTATGATTACTGGAGTCAAAACTAGCCTTTAAAAAGACTTAGTCATTGAATCCACCCTATGCACCTTTGCTCATCTGAACTATAAACAAACATGCACAGTCATCTTTACTTCTGTGCACTTTGAAAGGAGCCTCTTTCCCTTCAGCCCCCTTCCCAGCAGCAGAGGCCCTGCTGTGGCTGCGGCAGCCTCCTGGGTCCAGGCCACAGCTTGCTGGAAGCTCAGCTTTCCAGAGAGAGCTGCAGAGGCTGCTGGGAGGGTGACAGATGGCTCGGCAACAGCAACAGTTTGGGGGAAGAGTCACAGAGGGGACCCTGGAGGGGCACGTGTTAGACCTTCCTAGGGGGTAGAAGAAAAGCCCGAGGGGAGAGAGAACCAGGATCAGCGGTTATTTTACAGGCAGGCCTCTGGAAGTCTGGACCAAGGAAACAAGTGCAAAGTGAAAGCCCCCTCCTGGGGCAGAGGCTTATTCATCCTCGGAAGCGTCTGTGCCGGTTGCGCTGCCTCTGTGGTCTGTGTAGTCCCCTTCCCTAACTTTAGACAGGGTTCTTTTCGGATCTAGCTGGTTCCGGAAAGGAGTCTGACTTCTCCGTGGCCCTAATCTGAAAATCAAGCTCTGGACCTGATTTCCAGAATGCTGGTCCTTGGGGCAGGAAGGCTGGGAAGAGGTTCGACATTTGTACACGGGGCAGCGAGAGGCCCTTGCAAAGGAAGGATCCTGCAGGAGCAGGAGAGACCAGGCTGTGGACAGAACCGCGGCTGCTACGGTTTTGTTTCCAAGTCTACCGCTGAGCTAGGGATTAAAGTCAGGGCTTAATCGCCTTGCTGTTGAGTCTGTTCGCTCACGTGCCACTTGGGCTGAGCCCCATCCGCCGGGGCCCTTAACTTGGCTAACCTTGAGCCCTGAGGTCCTGCTCACCAGCCGGGCAGGAGTGGACAGTGGTGCCGCCTAGTGGCCGAGAGGACTACAGCAGTTCGGGAGGGCTGTGTTCCAGTCATCTTTTTATTTATTTTTTGGGAATCATTATTATTTTCTTAAACTCACAGATTATTTTGAAATCTATAAATTATTTACAAATAACCTAACAAAATAACACGAATCTTTGTAAAATTAAACACCTTACTTAAATATTACAAAAACTAAAATTTACCTTTAGAGAAACAGGAGAAAAATTGTTGTGGATGGTGTTAAAAGGTGATTTCAACATTAACATATTAGTGTGTAGTTAGGGTTGTTCATTCTTATTTTCAGGAACAAAAATATTTGTTATACTTTTGGTTTCTTTTTTATTTTGTTGTTATTTTTTAAATTTTAAAATGGAGAAAGAATTAAAACGATGATACAGAATTTCAAAACCAAATAATAGATTAACAATGCTTAATATATTGCATATTGTTTCTTCAAAGTAGTTCCTCAGATTACAAAATATAGGCAAGAAAATACGATCAAACAATGAAAGCGCAAACCGTTTTTTTGATGAGCTAACAGAGATTAGCGGTATAATTATGTATCGTATATATAGTTACCTTCTTTACAGCGACAGAAAGCAAGGAGGGGTTTGAGTCCTTAGTCAACTGGAGTCCAAGGTCTTGTGACACTTCTCATTCACAACCTCGCTCTTGCCAGGCCGGTGCTTAGGCTAATGAGCTAGATCCCAGGCCCTTGTCTTTTTGAGATAGGGTCTCACTATGCCATTCAGGCTGGCCTTGAGCTCACCTTTTGGTCCAGGCTGGTCTCGAACTCGCAACGATCCTCCTGTCTCAGCTTCCCGAGTGGAGGGATTACAGGCCTGCGCCACCAGGCCCGGCTACACTTCTCATTCTTTTGAAGCACCAATCATCTCATTTTTGTACAAGGATAAGCCTACTAATCTGGGAAGAGGTTAGAAAATGGGAAGATACTGGCGGGAAGGTATGCCAGGGAAATTTAGGAGTAGAAAGTCCAGAAGATCCCAAGAAGCAATTTTGCTCACTGCTCAATTTATATATTATTCCACACATCATTTCTCCTAGCAGCGACAATCATCTAGCGACTTTGGGGCAGAGAAAGGACCTGTGAAGATTTATAACGTTATGAAGGAGCTCCACTGAGAACTACATCAGGATCTAATCCCAGTGCTGATGTGACTCTTTTCACTTAGGGCAAATCGATTATTTTTCAGAAACTCCGTTTCCTCTATGGAATGCAAAGGGAAAAGTCAGTAAACTGATCCTAAAGTTCTTGCTAAATCGAACACTTCGGATTTAATGGGAACATCTTTCAAACTCGCTTTGATTGCTTTCAGATCAGACTCATGGTGCCAAATTTGGGTGGTGCTGGCATAGAGATGTGCTGCCATCTCGTGGTAGTTTCAGTTGTCTGCACGCATTCAGTTTCTATTTTATTTGGAAAATTTTCTATTTTGAAATTTTACGTTGCATATATTTGCTTAACGTTTGGAGACTTTTGAATGCAGTGCCCTATTCTTGAACTTGTTTATACTGGCCACATAAATTATGGCAAGTTAAATACAGAAAATCATTTGATTTTTAATAATAAAAATTAAAATTTTGTGCGTGTATGTGATTTAAAGTGAATCACTCCTTAAATGCCGGATACAAAGTATTTGCACTGCCTATATCAGTCACACTTTTTCTAACTAGTGTGCAGGCAATTCATCATTCAATACCACATTCCATATATATCCAATTGTATAGAAGGCTTCTCTAAGACTTACTGCTAATAAGCACTCAATGGATATTTTATTGTATGGACAATAATAATCACATTTAACATGACTTGTGCCCTATTTATACACTTGGGATATCTCGTCTTCAAAGTCTAATGAAGGAAAGTAGGTCTTTGGAGAAGACAGAACAGTGTAGCTCCTCTTTCAAATCTGTGTCTTGGTCCTCACAACTCTAATGGCCAAATTTGGAGGTACAGGAAACTCAGACATTTTGCTCTGCATAAAGTCACTGTGTCTAGAAAAGCTTGCATCTTTGAGCAAAATAGACTCTTTTCAGTCAGTTCCAGTTGGTTGATTTGTGTAGGTTGTTTTTTGAGTTTCTGTAGGAGGCCCAATGGCTACTTAGTGGATCATCTAAATATGTCTGTGAAACAAAAAGAGAAGGCAAGTGTAAGCTAGAGTGTAAGCCAGAAGGCAGGTAAAACATAAGTTTCATTTGTGCCATTTTACCTTGATTGGCATTACATGGTTAAAAGAGGTAGCAAGAGGAAAGAAATGGAGATTTCAAGTATCACTCAAAGATCAGGGAGTCAAAACAAGGAGAATGCACAGCCTCTTAAGACTCTGCTAAGACAACTTCCCATTCTTTCTATTTAATTTTTTTACAGATCACTTGCTTTTATTCTTATATTCCCTACTCATGTGCATAGTTACTTAAATCAGCAACTCTTACCCATGTCAATGAGTGATATTTCATACATTTGTAATGCAGTTATGTGATTTTTTTGAGGAGGAACACAGACTGCAATCCATCTGGGACTACCTTGGGAGTAGTGGAAGTGTTCAAAAGATGCTTCAGTTGGTTTGAAGAAAGTTAGTTATCGAAGCATACAGGCATCCCTTTTCCCCAAAGTGTGAGAATAACAGTATAGCATCTCCTGAAGACCACCATCCTACCTCTAATGTCCAGAAAAGAGAACTGATAGCTGTAAAAAGGTCAGAGATTCCTGGACTCAGAATAATCAGAAGTCAAATTTTAAAAATCAGGAAAGTACATGCCTGATTCCTGAAATGAGGACTTCTGTTGAGGAAAGAAGGTATTTAGGAATTGCTACTGATCTAACAAAGATGGACACCAAAATCACTAAAGGCATGAAATCAAAGCAGACACCTGAGGATGGAATAGAAAATGCTAAAAGTTAAGAGAAGTGATCCTAAGAATCAAAGTGCCTCCTGACAGACAAATTCAGATACATTGTATTTGGCCAATGTATTTCTTCTTTTGTTCATCCCTTGCTGGAACAGGGAGCAAGATCTTACAGGGTTTGTATTTAGTGAAAAAAAAAAAAGTCAAAAGGAGGAGAAGTAAAATAATACTGTCAATGCAAAATAAATTTATTTTGGGAAATAAGGAGATATAGGGAGTTCACAAAAATCCAGCTATTTCTATCCAGACACCTCTGCTCAGGATAATGTGATGAGGATGGAAGTTAGGAACCAGGAAATAGTTTGTATTTGTCAGTTGTTCTAAAGTTTCCATTTTGTCACAGACCTGGGGTTTTCACCTAACATTTAAGTGTAGTGGAGAATAGGCACCAGGTGGTAGCAAACTGCCAGTGAAGCTAGGGTTTCCTCTGTAGCACAGTCCCCCAGAAATCCTGAGCCGCTGGACACATCCTTTGTGTCTTGGTTACTTTTCTCTCTTTGTTGAAATGAAATACCTGACACCCAAAATTAGGGAAGGAGAGGTTTATTTCTTACACTTATGGAGGTCTTAATCCATACTCAGCTGGTTCCAAGGCAGGGTGGTGTGGCTGAGGGGCAACTGTTCATGGCGGCTGCAAGGGGCAAGAGCCAACAGTGCAAAAGAAGGAAAAGCATGCCTCCTCCTCCACCTTACATTGTACGCAGCTCCACCCCTGGGCAGGTACAACACTCACACCACCAATCCCAGCACTAGACAACGAACCAATCACAAATGATAGATTCAGCCACTTCCATGACTACGTGTGGCTTGAGGGGCCACCTAGACACAAACCATAACACTGGGTCATACCTTTCACTTCATGACAATGAGATCCTTTTACGAAGTGAATATTTTGGATGTTTTTTACTATATTTCGGAGGGACTGTAAAGCAGGAAATTTCTTTAATCAGTGTATAGCAATAAATCATAGTACATTTCAAGGAGTATATCTCAAGAATGCAAATTTGGTTTAACATTAGAAAATCTATCAACATAATTTACAATATTGGAAAAGAACAAAACTCATTGCATCATGTCAATAAAAGCAGAAAAAGCAGTTGAAAAAATCAGGAAAATGCAATGTAAATGCACAGTGAAATGACCCAATATACTACCTTGACTGCACAAAATTTTTAAGAGTATAACTATATGTATATGTATCACTTCAGTATTCATTCTTGCAATCATATTTGCTGTTTCAGGTAAAATCCCTTCTGATCTCATTTTTTTCCACTGGAAAGGGATATTTGGTCATAAAATTTTTCAGGGTTTATTTACTTGAAGTCAACTATTTTTGCTTGTTTGTTTTCTTGATGCTCAAGGGTCCTTTTCTCTCTTGGATACAGAATATTAGATGTTTAACTATTTTATCATGGACATTAATGTTTTTGTATCACTGTGTTCTCATTTTTATGTTGTTGTTGAGGACTCAGCTATCAGACTAAATTTTGCTTTGAAGATAAACTTATTATCTTCTATTTTTTTCTTCCCTCTGGTTGCTTCTCTTTGACTTTGGTATTGTGCACTTTCACTATAGTATGTTCTCGTACTTTTTCTTTTTTTTCTTTTAAAGAATATAAAACCAAACAAAATAAAACAGAATAAAGCCAATCAAAACAAAACAGTGAAAATGATGCAGGACTCCAAAACAGGATAATAGGAAATCAAATATTGCTACCATAATACCTCTTGTTATCTTCAAAATTGCTGCCCATACCATCAGACACAATGAAATCAAGCAGAACAGAACAGAATAAAACCAATCAAAGCAAAACACTGAAAAAAACAAAACAATTAAATAGAGCAAAACAAAACAGTGAGAACATTATTGGATTTCAAAAACAAGACAGAAGAAAATTCCCCATAGTTGCTATATAGCATATTGTTAGTTTCTAAATATATGCTCAGACTATTGGCTTTAGGCCTGCAAAGTCAATCAAACAATATAAGCATTAAGTTGTTTTCGTACCTCAGCTGCTATCAACTCAGTTTGTGTTCCTCTGAATCAACCAGTTGCTCCTGGGGCGGGGCTTCAGGGACTTGGCTCTTCTCGTCTGCCAGCCAGTACGCCAGTTGGCTCATGGGAAGGATGCTTACTGTTTCTCCTCCTGGCCCACAGTTACCACTGGCTCATGGGAAGGGCACATCTTGTCTGTATTTTTTCTTATTGTGGATTCTCTTTGAGATTATTTCTCTAACTGACTGTCTTGAGTTCTGTTATTTCAATCAGCCCTGCTACCAACTCTCACAGTCACCAACATCTTACACTTTGATGTCATAGAATCAATCTCTTTGTTTCTCTTATCCAGGCTTTTGCAGATGTCTTAGTTTTTACTTCTATTGTGCTTCCTCTCTATTTAATTGTCCAACTTTAATTTAAATTTCATGGTTTAGCGTTGACTTTCTAACTTTACCTTTTTAAATTTGTAGCAGTTTTGTTTTTCAATTTGGTAACATTTTATAGTTTCTCTTTTTTAAAAAAAACATGAATGTGTTTAAAGGAAAGAAGAATTTTCAATGAACCAGAAAGAGACTATAAACACATGGAAAAACTCAGTGATGAATAAGACATGGTTTTTGCTATAGAGGCGTTCACTTGGTATTGCAGGGAACAAAAAATTTTTTAAAATGACAATAAAAAAGAACAATAGAATGGGAGAACATAGAGGAACGTATGAGTCCATAGAGTATTACACACTTTAAGGGATTAAAGTAATGCAAACTGTTTTCCATAGAGGGACGTACACAGTATACCTCTTTTTATCTTTCAGTTAATTTTTTATTGGCATGTGTGTGATTCACAGTGATCACATTCACCTTGGGGGACTGATACAGAAACATGTTGCATACTGATCACTTGTAGTCTCCCTGCTCCCTGCCCTCATCTTTCTTTCCCCAGGTCCCTTTCGTATCTTTACATAAATAAATTTTAAAGAATCCATACAGTTGTGAGGATCTTATGTTTCTTATCTTTTAAATGATAAAGTACTTTCTGGAGAAAATTTTATCACATGCCACATTGTTTTCAGTCAGAGAACATCCCAAAGACATAATTTTGCAAGCCTCAAAACTATTCATAAAATATGAGTTGAGGGTAAAAATGTGACACATTTGCCAAATACAAGCGTGGATGATGGACTAAAAGCTTATATTTCAAAGATTAGAATTGAAAAAAATCTTAGTAGCAGCATACAAATAGCATAAAAAGGAACACAGAAAAGGTAAAAATACTAATGATGACAAATACAGATTAAAAGAAGAGATCGTGACAATGAATGTAAACAAGATATATTATCTCCATTTTAAGGTAATATTGTTTCTGTTGGAGGAAGCAAAGCTTGTTTTATAAAATATAACAGGTATATAATATTATATAAGAAAGCTGAAAAATCAAAATACAAGATATATAACAGGAGATATACTCTATTGTAGGTAAATTTAATATACTTTCATTTTCCTCTTGAGTTTTCTAAATTTTTTTCCAATTGAAGTGAAAACTATAATACTGTCTTCAGTGGTTCTGAATTTATGGTGATCAAATTCTCAGGAAAAATTACATTATTACATTATAATTGGAGGAGGTTAAAGACATGGAAAGGGAGGATACATTTTTATACTTAAACACAAGTGATATTGTATTTCAAAGAAGAAAGTAGCAGAATTATCACTTTTATAATAGTATACAAAAAGGAATAGAGAACCACAATATTAAAGGGGCAAAAATGAAGAAAATAATAGATCATTACAGTTAATATAAGTGAAATACACCTCTCCTTTAAGAATAGGACATCTCTGTTGTGTGGATGTGGGAAAGGGGAAGAGGGTTGAATTTAAAACAGGGACAGTTGTAAAATTCTAGGTAAGAAAGTTAAAACTCAATTTTAATAAAATAGGCTACATAAAGTATAAGAAATAAGCAAAGTGTCACTTGATACCAAATAAAGTAGAACTCAGGAAAATGTGTTCATCAGTATGATTAGGAATGAATGCATGTATAATGAGAAAACATGTAACTAAACAACTTACATTCGGTAATATGCATAGCAAAAATTATTATAATCGAAAAATGACTGAAAAAATCAAAATAATACTACAACATATTCAACTTTTAAAATATCAAAAGTGCAAAAATTAATGAATCTGTAGGAATTTGGATGAAATTTTGAATATATTTGAGACAACAAATTCATTTGCAATGTTAAAACTCATAGAGGACAAAACTTTCGTAAACCTCTGCCACATAATTTTTATCTGGATGGGTATCATTGTGAAAACTTCTCTATTCTGGCTCAGTTCCAGGACATGGCAGTTTTTCTAAGATAAAGCTGATAAACTAGCAAATTTTATCAATTTAAATTGTATGCCTAATATACTGTTGCCTTCACTATAAGTGTGATTTGAGAATTAAAGAAATACATATGTACTTTTTGTAGTACCTAACTTATGTAGGAAGTATTTTAAGTACTGATAAAAACTTCAAAGTTGACTCATTAGTCAGTTTTTAAATCTTGCATGTAATTTAAAAATTCTAAAAGTGGGATGAAAGTTTATTATTTGAACACAAAATGTATGCCTGCTAATTTTTAATGCTTTCATTAGCAAAAATAAGCTGTTAAATATTTTTCTCACAACCACAACAAATATAAAAATATAGATAGGAGTATGTTTGGTAAAAATTTTATGACTGTCTAATATAGAAACTGTATAACACTGATAAAACAAGTGCAAAGATGATGAAAATGGCAAGAATGAGTTACCTCTTGTTGAATACTTTCTTGTGATACATCTTTGATTCTTGGTATTTTATGTAATCCTTACAATTATTGAATGAAGTTAGTAGACTAATAGGACTCTTCAAAATCTGTGTGTAGTAATAATAGCACACTACTTAAACCCAGGCTGCTGTCAATGGCTTGAACTCAATTCATTCTTATTAATATGTATTATAAATAAGTCAAATATGTTCCAAATACAATTCTGCTACAATGCAAATTATTTTAGATACAAAATAAGTTTGAAAGTATTGAGTAATAATAATGAAGAGAGATTTTAAACACTTGTAACCCTGTTAAGCATTAAATCCTATCATGCAACAAGCATGTGATGCCAGAATAAAAAACGAAGTACTCAGTTGAATGCCTATAGTAAAAAAGACGAAAAGAGTCTCATTGAATGCACTGGCAGCTTAGTAGGTTTTAGTGTGTTTTCTTCTCCAGTAGAGCTGGGCCTATAAATAAGCAACCACGTTGAAGGAACCTGCTGTTGGCAAAGATCTTGACACCACCTACTCCTGTGTGGGTGTATTCCAGCAAGGAAAAGTGAAGATAATCGCCAATGTTCAGGGAAATTGAACCATTCCAAGTTATGTCGCTTTCACTGACACCGGACGACCAATTGAAGAAGCTGCAAAAATCAAGTGGCAATGAAACCCACCAACATAGTTTTTGATGCCAAGTGTCTATTGGATGTAGATTTGGTGATGCTGTTGTCCAGTCTGATGTGAAGCATTGTCCCTTCATGGTGGTGAACAGTGCAGGCAGGCCTAAGGTTCAAGTACAATACAAAGGAGAGACCAAGAGCTTCTATCCAGAGGAGGTGTCATCTATGGTGCTGACAAAGATGAAGGAAATTGCAGAAGCTTACCTGGGGAAGACTGTTACCAATGCTGTGGTCACTGTGCCAGCTTACTTTAATGACTCTCAGCATCAGGCCAACCAAAGATGCTGAACCATTGCTGGTCTTAATGTACTTAGAATTATCAATGAGCCAACAGCTGCTGCTATTGCCTATGGCTTAGGCAAAAAGGTGGGAGCTGGAAGAAATGTGCTGATTTTTGATTTAGGAGGTGGTACTTATGATGTGTCAGTCCTCACTATTGAAGATAGAATCTTTCAAGTGAAATCTACAGCTGGAGACACCCACTTAGATGGAGAAGATTTTGACAATTGAATGGTCAATCTTTTTTCAGTGAGTTCAAGTGCAAGATTAGAAGGACATCAGTGAGAACAAGAGAGTTGTCTGCCATCTTCGTACTGCATGTGAATGAGCTAAGAGAACCCTCTTTCCCAGCATCCAGGCCAGTACTGAGATTGACTCCCTCTATGAAGGAATCAACTTCTATACCTCCATTACTCATGCTCAGTTTGAAGAGCTGAATGCTGACCTATCCTGTGGCACTCTGGACCCTGTAGAGAAGGCTTTTCGGGATGCTAAATCGGACAAGTCACAGATCCATGACATTGCCCTGCTGGGTGGTTCTACTCAGATTCTCAAGATCCAGAAGCTTCTACAAGAATTCTTCAATGGAAAAGAATTCAATAAGAGCATCAACCCTGATGAGGCTGTTGCCTATGGTGCAGGTTTCAGGCAGCCGTTCTATCTGGAGACGAGTCTGAAAATGCTCAAGCTTTGCTGCTGCTGGACGTCACTCCTCTTTCTCTTGGTATTGAAACTGCTGGTGGAGTCCTGGCAGTCCTCATCAAGCATAATACCACCATTCCTACCTTCACTACCTACTCTGACCACCAGCCTGGCATGCTCATTCAGGTATATGAAGGAGAGTGTGCCATGACCAAGGATTACAACCTGCTCGGCAAGTTTGAACTCACAGGCATACCTCCCGCACCCTGTGGTGTTCCTCAGACTGAAGTCGCTTTTCATATTGATGCCAATGGCATCCTCAATGCCTCTGCAGAGGACAAAAGTACAGGCAAAGAGAACAAGATTACCATCATTAATGATAAGGGCCATTTGAGCAAGGAGGACATAGAGCGTATGGTCCAGGAAACCAAGAAATACAAAGCTGAAGATGAGAAGCAAAGGGACAAGACGTCCTTCAAGAGTTCACTGGAGTCCTATGCTTTCAATATGAAAGCAACTGTTGAAGATGAGAAACTTCAGGGCAAGATCAATGATGATAAACAGAAGATTCTTGACAAGTGTAGTGAAATCATCAACTGGGTAGATAAGAATCAGACTGCGGAGCAGGAAGAATTTGAACATCAGCAGAAGGAGCTGAAGAAAGTCCGCAATCCTATCATCACCAAGCTGTACCAGAGTGCAGTTGGCTGTCCCATAGGAATGTCTGGGGCTTTCTGTGGTGGAGGAACTCCTCCCTCTGTTGGTGCTTCCTCAGGGCCCACCACTGAAGTGGTTGATTAAGCCAACCCCAAATAGAATGAGTTAGCATTCTTCCATAACAGTATTAAAATTGAAGGACCTAAATTTGTAGCAAATTCTGTGGCAATTATTAAAGTTTAACTGCTATAGTAAACTACTGGGCATTTTCAATACTGAACAGTGGAATATGTACACAGGGAAAAGATAACATTGCACTTTATAAGCACTGTAGTATACGTGAAAATGCAATGTCTTCAATAAAACTATTTAAAATTGGCACCATAAAAAATAAAATAAAAAAGACAAAAACTAAAAAGTACTAGTAGAGAAGGGAACTCTTACACACTTTTGGTGGGAATATAAATTAATATTTTTTAATGGAAACAGTATGAGATTACCTAAAAAAAAACAAAACCCTAAAAACAGAACTATCAGATAATCTAGCTCTCTACTGGATATATATTCAAGGGAAATGAAATAAAAGAATTAAATCTTGTTATACAAATGCGGATAGAATTTTAGGACATTGTACTAAGTGAAGTAAGCCAGATGCAGAAGAATAATCCCACATTTTCTCACTCATATGTGGAAGGTAAAAATGTTGAGTAAATTGGTGGTCACTAGTGGGCTCAAATGTGTAGAGGGCAGGGTTAGGAGATCTTGAATGTTAGGTAGCAATATACAATTACACAGGAGGAATAAGTTCTAATGTTCTGCAGCAATGTCGCATGACTATATATTTTATAAAGCTCTAGAAGAGAGGTGTTCAAAGTTTTCCAATACAAAGAAATGATAAATGTTTAAAGAAAAAGAATTCTGATTATCATGATCATCACAATGCACACTGCAAATATGTGTGATTATTCTCAATTTAAAAATTTAAAAATCCTTTATCTTAAAAGTATGTACAATTATTACATGCTAAATATATATATAGGTATATATTATCTCATATATATCTATATATGATAAATCAATACAACAAAACAATACAAAAAGGGATCTAGTATTTATAAATATGTACTACATAATCATTACAATAAACTAAAAAAAAATGCTATTTATTAGGAATTTTATAGTATTTGAGTTCCATTGACCAATTACCGAGATCAGTAATTTCTTGATTTTGGGTTAGCCTGATTGCCTGTCCTATCATGAATTATGTGCAAAACTTATTTGCATGAAGTAACAATAAAAATTAAAAACACAAAGCATTTTATATTAATTAGTCAGAACTGAGTGTCAAATTGAACTAGAATATGGACACCTGAAGTCTTGAGAGGTATTTCCCTTTTGCTTAAATTCAAACATTAATACCCATTAAAAATGAAAGAATCTTCCCATGAGATTAGATACAAACTACACTTAGAGGAAGGAAAATGAAAAACCTAACTTTCTGTCCTGATCTGACATGGCTGTGCCAAAACTGTGCTTATCACTTTGAGTACATTTTTAAAGCAAGTGATTCACCTTGAATACTAAGATTAAAATATAATGTATAAAAAGTTAACATTAAAAATATCTGACTTTGAGTGGTAAGTATATGTAATGCATTTAAAAATACCAATAAATAAAATTATGCACAAATGTTCTAATGCTTTATACCAAAATTGATAAAAATGCTAAAAGATAATAGAATGATAATATTTACACCAATAATGACAGAAGAAGGGCCAACTTTATGTCCCATGACCCATCCTATGTCAACATCTCCATTTAAGAATGGTTGTGCAATTACATTTCTAGACTACTCTGTATGCACTGGACTACATATTTAGGTATGTTTGGATAATACAATTATGCAACCATACTAAGATTGAGTTCAACTCAACAAAGTACATTACTTAGGGTCTTGGTATTTCAATTTCATCATTTAAAAAGTAATGGTAAAAATAGTACACAATATAGGTTCTTTACATTTATACATATAATACTACATATAATATTTCATAGTACAAGGAGAATGGGGAAATGTTACCTAGCAGAATGATATTGTTACAATGTCTTATGTGAGCACCCTTTTAATTGGTGTTGCACCTCTGGGGATGATAATCACAACATAGATCTGAATCTGTGGGAAATGAAAGTTTAACTCAGAAGTGTCATATGTAACCGTTATATTCTATTTTGCCATCAACACAGTGCATTTCACCTTGTAAATAAGACAAAACTACCTTGTAAAAAAATATGCAGATATATCACTTTAATGATTATATAGTAAAAATCTAATGTTTACATCTTAAAGCAAAATTAAAATGAAAGTATAATTGCTGCATCACAAATTAAGAACACATATCTTGTTATATTTTCTAGGTAAATAAAATAATAATGTGTGCTTATATTATTAGAAACACTATTTTATAAAACAAAAATGTCTTTATCATAATAATTTCAGGAGAACAAGAGTGACTAGAACTCTTAGAAAACAAACTTTTCCACTCTATAATGATTTTATAAATGTCATTGAGAGGACAATTTTCCACATAATATTTTTTTCACAGCCTCTTTCACATCTCTGTTTCTCAGACTGTATATTAGAGGGTTCAGCATTGGTATTATAAGTGTGTAGAACACAGCTACAATCTTGCTTTGCTCTGGTGAGGAGATGGCCCCAGGCTGAGCATACATGAAGAACACAGTTCCATAGAATAAACCCACTACTACTATATGGGAGCCACAAGTGGAGAAGGTCTTACTCCTGCCTTGAGTCAAGGGAATCTTCAAGACAGTGGAGAGGATGTATGCATAGGAAACCAGAATGGTAGCTGTGGTGGTGATGATGATAATAGCAGAGAGAATAAATAGCACACTCTCATTTACAAAGGTGTCAGCACAGGAAATCTTGATCAGAGCTGGTACATCACAGAAGAAGTGGTCCAGTTTATTTTCTTGACAGAAATGCAAACTGAAAGTGAAGCTGGTCTGCACTATAGCATTGATAGACCCACAGATGTAAGATCCAGCTACCAACTGAATACAAACTTTGTGGGCCATATGCATGGGGTAAAGGAGAGGGCAGCAAATGGCTGAGAATCTATCGAAGGCCATTACAGCCAAAAGAAAGCTTTCAGTTGTGACAAACAAGGCAAAGAAGAAAAATTGTGCTGCACAGCCATTATATGAAATCTTCTTTTCATTAGTCAAGAAATTGGCTAAAGATTTGGGTGCAATGACTGTGGAGTAGCAGAGATCTAAATAGGACAAGTTTCTAAGGAAAAAATACATGGGGGTTTGAAGTCTAGAGTCCAATTTACTGACAATTATCATGCTGACATTTCCCACTACAATGAACATGTAGATCACCAAGAATACTAAAAATAAGAGGATCTGTAGCTTCTGGGGGATTTTAAATCCCAACAGAATAAATTCAGCCACCTCTGAGTAATTCCTATTTAGCTCTTTCTTCATTCCTGAGGTATGGGTATAACTGTAGGATGGTAAAGGTGAGAGACATAAGTGATTAGAGTACTTGTTCTAGTAAAAAGAGCTGGTAAGCAAGCATGGAAGAAAATGTATCATATTGTTCTCAGTAGTTTTATAAATACCATTGAATATAAATAATGGGTAACTGTTTTTGAAAAGTCTTCCTACTGAAGTTCAATCTCAGTGGTAAACTTTTATAAACAGTAATCTGCAGGTAGTGCACATTGACTCTGTAAGCTGGTCAACCTTCTTGAAAACAATTAAAGGTTAACAGATATACTGACCAATTTTTTTTAAGGTACAGGAATGGAGAAAATAAACTCTGGTAGAGCCTAGTAATTTAAATGCTGCATGTTTTTCTTAAATTCATGTTTTATATTAACAAGTCCCTGGTTTTAACAGGGATATTGAAAAAGGTTAATAAATATAATTAAATCTATCTAAAAGAAAGGACTATGGCAATTAAATAAATATAAAGTATGGTCAAGAATGATTATTACTTCTTATCTTACTAAACATTATAAGATATATCAATTCAAGTTCATTTATGAAAAGACAGAAAACATGAAAAGAAAGGACCAAACCTTTGCTTAAGAGGAAGATTTTTGGAAATACAGATTGCAGTTTTTTATCCTCAGATCATTATTGAAATTTGCTAACATGAACAAATACTAGCAAAAATTGCAGCTTTTATCTTATTAATGTGTTTTATTTGACTGCAACTTCTCATTTATTAAGCTAACAAATAGGCCTGGGGCAAGTCCTGAGAGAAATTATCTCATGGGGAGGGGGAAACCAAACTGGTGGGCCAGCCCTCTCCAGGATACTCACTGGAGATTAATGGGCTCTTTCATCATAACAGAGAAAGAAAAAGATGAGACAAAAACATTAATTACTAAGCTTATCAGAACTTGATCAAAATTTTACACAGAACAAACACAGTTGGGAGAAAAATTCTTGAATTTTCTTGTTTATTTACAGTATATATAGAAGGTTAATCAGTAATTTTATTTGACTGGACTACAACGCATGCTTTTAGAGTGTCTTCTTATTTCTACTCTAAATACGTCACGCTGGTATTAGAGGAAAGTTAATACAGAAAGTAAGAAACAGTCAGTGAAAGTCATGAAATTAAAAATAGTATCTATCAAAGTAACACAGTCTAGCAAGAGCAGACAGTCATATCACCACCTATGATTTCAAGGTGCGGGAAGAGGGGTGTTAAAAGATTCCAGCCACTTGGGACTTTCTTGAAGAGTGAATGTCACAGAGGGGTTTGCCCACCAGGTGTCAGAACCAAAACAATACATTCAAAGGGGAAAAAATATTTGCCTCATACATCTCAACTCTGCAATTGTAGTTACAAAAGCAGCCTTGGCTATTACAAAATTAGGAAGTACATAGGATAAAGTTTTGGTGCACTACTCTAGAATACTAAAACACTCTGTTAGTAGCATTTTGAAAAAAAAAAAAAACAATCTTACAGAAAAGTATTCAGGGCTTTCCATAATTATTTTCTGTGGAATTTCATAGAATTTTCACGTTTTGTTATATTGGCTTCTAACAAGGGATTAGATTTAGTTTGTTCTGTGTGGATGACAAGGTGAAACATGGCAAAATAATTCAGTAATATTGAAACATAGTTTTATAATGACATCAAATGAATAGGTAGCATGTTATTAAACATTTTATTACACACAGGTACTGAATTTTATTGAAACAAACACAGAGAAAGAGCGGAGAAAGTTTTTGAATAACAGAATAAAACATAACTCATTTACATGATTTGAAGAATCTTCAAATATGTATGTATCCAGTGTTTTTCAATCTTTCATCTGTCATAAGTTTACTCATTCAGATGTTAACATGATGCTATGCAAAACTTCTCATTTTTTTTTACAAGCAATTAAAGAAATTTCTGTTGCAAAAAGAGCAAAATTTATAACACGTATTTCACAATAATGATGTCTTAAAACCATTCTGTCTCTGCTACACATAATCCATGCAAGACATTCAATGCCTTCTTATTGTTTGTTTTAGAAATCTATTTTAATTTTTCTATTTCTGCTATTCCAATTTGTATTATTTTTAAATGGTTTATCTAGGGCAGTGATGTCTAACTTTTTAAATACCAATTGCCCAAACTGCAACCCAAAACCCACTTATTTATAGCAAAGTGCCAATACCGCAACTAAATCTGAATACTGGGATTTTAGATAGGAAAACCAACTTGTACATTAAGGTCTTTTGTCATAAAAGAAAAAAAATTACATGTGTGCCATAGGTTCACCACTGCTAATCTAGGGGTAATACATCCTCCTGTTTCACAGACTATTTGAGTGAGTAGTGCATCACTTATCAAATATAAAGACGGGGTAATACATCCTCCTGTTTCACAGACTATTTGAGTGAGTAGTGCATCACTTATCAAATATAAAGACCTTTGAGGTGTATCTACCACTTTACTATCTAGGTAAGTCTAAACTCCAAGAGAAATCTTAATAATTTTTCCCTAAACAATCTTAAGCATTTTAAAAAACAGTGTTTTGAATCACTCAAATTTTTACAAATTTCAGTGTTTTTAAAAAATGTTCTTAGAGCTTCTGGTTAATTTTGATAGCATTTCCTTTTATTCAAAGATTTTCTTATAGTGGAAATTTGGCATAATACAGTCTCTTCCTTTCAGAAAAGATTTTTATTTGGCAATTAATCCTAAAGTGTATATTTCCTGTTCTCAGTAGTTTTGTTTGGTTGAAACATTTTCAAAATGTTTTTCCATTGTCTTCTGGCTTCCATATTTTCTGGTGAGAAAGTCACAGTAATTAGAATTTTTTTTCCTAATATGTAATCTGATATTTTTCTCTAGTGATTTTCTAGAACTTTCTATTTCTTCATCAATTTGACTATCAGGGAAGATTCCATAATTTCCATTGTATTTAGGAATTCCAGTTTAATGATAGTCAAATAAAAAAAGCTACTTGGTAAGTGATGTGATATAATAAAAATAACATATTTACTACACTTTGTTGTTATTTCAACATGTTTTTCCCTCACACATTTAGTATCTCATACTATAATTTTAAAATTTTGGGTATGTACATTCAAGGAAAGATTTTAAATTGTGAAGTACATTTTATACTTAACTGCATGTAAACATTTTAAATTACCTTCATTCCTATGTGTGTATTATAGTTCTGTGGTATAAGTTTTTTTTCATGGTTAGGAACTTCTTCAATGTTTTAGGAGAGCTATCTATCCTAATGGTGACAGACATTTATTGAAAGGAAAAAATAAACTATCCTTATTATCATGTGACATTACCACCTACCTAGAGAAAATCCAAAGGAATTTATGAATTTTCTAGTTCTAATAAGAGTTTAACAAGATTGCAGAATACAACACTAACAAATAAAAATCAATCATATTTCTTTCTTCTAACAGTGAATAATTTGAAACCACAATTATGTATTTTATACTTCTAACATTATAGATGAATGTAACATACAATATATGTGGATTATGTGTATGATTAGAGCTACAGATACTGATGAAAGAAAATCATTATGAATCCAGAGACTTGCTATGCTGAAGCACTGCAACACTTAAAATAATAAAGATGCAAAATTTACCCAAACTGATATGCAGATTAAACACTATTGCAGTCAATATCCCACTATAACATATCATAGATAGAGGCAAGCTCATTACAAGATATGAAAGAGTAAAGTATTGTAGTTAATATAGCCAAAACAAATTGAAATTAACAAGAGTTTGTGAAGGGATTGAGAAGAATTTGGCTAAAAGATACAAAATTTCAGTTAGGAAGAAATGCAAAAGATCAGTTGCACAGCAGTGACTACCATTAATAATATTGCTTTGTATACTTGAAAACTGGCAAGATAGGAGGTGTTAAGTCTACACACCAAAAGATGATTATTGGGTAAGGCAACACATGTATTAATTAGGTTAATTTTCACATTGCGTATGTATTTCATAGCATTATATATGCAAATATGTGTAACATGGATTTATTAATTAAAATATATAATTTTAAAGAAAAACAAAAAAATTTAAAGATTAAATGAAATGAATATATGTAAATAAGAAATTAATGAAAAGCAAACAAGTAAAGCTAGAGGAATTATATTGCCTTATTTTTAAGGGTTACTCTAAATTGGCAATTTAGTACATATTGGGAAAGACAAATGGAACTGGATATAAATCTGAACAGACTAACAAACTAAAAATTTTTAACACAGTTATAAGTAAAGCCAATGGATAAATTATACACTTCTCAACAAGTTGAGTTGTAACTTTTTGGGAAAAAAATAAACTTCAGGAAATATCCTACCTTCTATTAAACTTGACCTGATGAGTTATAGATACAAATATATTTTTCATTTTTTGATGTATGTGTAATTGAACAATATGAACTTTTATTTTTCGTCTAATATTTATGCTTTAACAAATAATGTCAGTTGGGGATGGTCACACATGCCTGTGATTCCAGCATCAGGGAGACTAAGGCAGGAGGATTGTTGTGAGTTTGAGGCCAGTGCGGGCTAAGTGAGTTCAAGGCCAGTTTGAACTACATAGCGAAATCCTGTCTCAAAAAAACCAAAACAAACAAATTAAAAACAAATAATGTCTTTGGTTGGCATAGTGGTATCTTCCTGTAATCCCAGCATTTTGGGTGGCTATGGCAGGAGGATCACAAATTCAAAACCAATCTGGGGAATAGAACACACAGACTTAGTGAGATGCTGTCCAAAATAAAGATAGGACTGGGAATATAGCTCAGTGCAAAGGCTTTGGGTTTAATCCCCAGAAAAATCTCCTTTTATGAAAGTAGATCATAAAGTCTTCGTTATTTTGAAACTAAGGTAGGCAAAGAAGAAAATTCAATATATTTGTATTTTTAAAAGAAACTTATCTTGAATGCTTGTGTGTTCCCTTATTCTGGTCATCATGTAGTAGGTAGCTCGTAACTTTTCAGAGACTAAGTGAATAATATGATGAATAAACATTAGTCTCAAAGAAACAGTGATCTCAAGGTGCATTCATTTTCCTACAAAGGATTTAAATTTGTTGTTCCTTATGGCTGAATAGTGATGTGTTGTCAATGTATACTGTATTTGCTTTATCCTTTCATCTACTGATGGTCAAATAGACCAATTCTAAGATATAGCTATTGTGAATTGTGCTTTTATAAACACAGTTGGCTATAATGCTAAATCAAACAGAGAAGACTAAATTTGTATGATTTCTCTTATATGAGAAACTATTTCTCTTATATGAGAAACTAAAGTATAAATGATTTAAAGAGTAAAATGAAAGGTAGATTTTAGGACACAGGGAGGTACACATTTTGCAGGTGAATGGGAATCTGGGGATGGAGGGAGAGAGGAGTGAGGGTGGAGATGTCTCCAAATATGACAAAATCAGCAGGAATACTTGCTAAAGAAAAGCATTAATCATTTATTTCATCAATATTTTTCAGAAGGTAATATAGGGTAAAATTGTAATGTTGATGGGATAGCTGTAACAAGTATGGGATGTTACAAAACATGTATTGTTTCATGTACATTCATGTGCTTGCATTATATCAGGATATATTGACACATTTAACTAATTTTTCAACAAGTCCATATTTATAGAGCATACATAAATCCTTTCAGAAGGTAAAAAGCAGAGGTAGAATAGGATGGGGCGGGGCACAGCACAGCAGGAGTACCTTTGTGTTAACACATTCAGTGAAAAGAGCTTCTCTTCTATTCTTATGCAATGCTGTCAGAAAAATTTTTTAACCAAAGATTCCTTCAATATTTTTTTCTCACAAAACAAAAAGCATGCTTCATAGTATTCTGAATGTGGTTCTACATTTCAAAAATGGATTTTATTCATTCATTTCTTACCAATATTTCAAGAAATCAATGATCATTTTACTACTTTCTGAACTCCAACTACAAGCATTCTTTTCCATTTGCTTTGTGAGTGTATACGTTGTAGGGTTACTTGTAAAACACTGAAAGTTATTTTGGCTGGTATATTCATGGAGAACATAGTAGAATGGTAGGTAAAGAACATTGACAAGTTAATCTGGAGAAAAAGTCTAATAATTGGACAGGAACTGATGCACACAAGGTGATGAAAAACAAGACCTGTATAAGAGTCAGCTTGCAGAATCTAGTGTTATTGAGAGCTGTTTTTGCAATGTGAGAACTTCAAGAATTTTCAATCTTTTTTCCCCATTTTCAGTTAGGAAGAAAATTAAATTTTGATGGGCAGTATTGTGTAGCCCAAGATTTAGGTATTTCGTTCTCTTTTACTGGAGATGGCTAGATCCTTAATTATGACCTTGTCTAATGAGAAAAAAATTAAATTTTAAAAGCATAATGATGCATATACTAAAAGGGCTAAAACCCCAAAGAATGACAATATCAAGTAGTGGTGGTGATGGAGGGGCAAATAATAACTGTTATTCATTGTTGGTGGGACAGAAATTGGTACAGCAGTTTGGTAGCTTGTTATAAAGTTAAATGAAAATTAACTGTGGAAACCAGAATTTATAATAGGAAAGGGATCAAGAACTGGAAGGAGCAGGGAGGGGTTAAAGGTGTACCAGACAAAATAGGAAAATGGATTTGTTATACACATGTGCCAAACCCACACAATTAATGTGATCAATATGGGATCCTAGAACAGACAAAATTCATTAGGGGAAAAAAGTGAGTATTGAAACAAGTGTGAAGTTTACTTGATATGATATGACATAATGTAATATACTATTACATTTGGAAGGCTGAAGCAGGAGGATTGCCATGAGTTCGAGGCCAGCCTAGGCTACATGGTGAGTTTAAGGCCAGCTTGAACTACATAGTGAGACCCTGTCTCAAAAAACAAACAAACAAACAAACAAATCATTTATAAACAAAAGCTCATTAGAATTATAAAAGACTTGAACACCAACTTTACAGGTCAGATGAAGTTAGAATTAATTGTTTGAAGCACTAAAAGAAAATAACATCCAACTGAGAATGATATATCCTGCAAAACTATCTCTAAAATTTGATGGAGAAATGAAACAGTTCCATGATAAAAAACATCTAAAGACCACCCAACCAACACTTCAAAAAAATTCTCAAGGATATCCTAGAAAGAGAAATTGATGTAAACAATTCCAAAAGCAGAATAAGTAGAACAGGTATGGTGAGTGATTAAATTGAAAAGAAACAAAGGGAATTAAAAACAGGAAAGTAATGCAAATGACAGGAACAAGTCAATACATTTCAGTAATAATTCTAAAGGTGAATAGTCTGAATTCCTCAATGAAAAGACAGGAGTGACAAAATGTATCAAGAAATAAAATTCAATGGTATGCCATATACAAGAAACACATTTAATCCAAAAAGAAATTCACAGACTAAAAATCAAAGGATAGAAAATATTCCATGCAATGGGAACCCTAAAACAAATAGGATAAACTATCCTATTTGCAACCAAAATGAACATCAAACCAAAAATGATCAGAAGAGGTAAAGAAGGTACATACTGGTTAAAGAACACATTTAACAGGAAAAAGATTATAAACATATATGCAGGTTGGGCATGGTGTTTTCAGCACTTGGGGGGGACCGAGGGTGAGGCAGGAGAATCACCTTAAGTTTGAGGCCAGCCTGGACAACATAGTGAGATCCCATCTGTATCACAAAACAAAACAAGACAAAACCCAAAAAACAGAAAACTGAACCAAAAACCAAAAACTGAGGAACACCAAAAACCAAAAATGAAAAAACATGCATGTACCAAAGAAAGGCTCACATAACTCATAAAACAAACACTGCTGGACGTAAAATATCAGGTAAACATTAATACAATTTTAGGAAACCTCAGTATTCAATTGTCACAAATAGGTCAACTAGAAGAAAAATCAACAAAGAAATACAATCAATCTAAACATTTGAAAAGTGGAGTTAATGGATATCTACAGAATGTTCCAGCCAATAACAGAATACAGATTCTTAGAGCATATGGAAATCTCTCTCAAATAGATCACATACTACCCAATAAATCAGGCTTAAGTAAATACAAAATAATCCAAATTATGCCACACTTATTATCAAATTATAGCACAATGACACTAAAAATTGATGGCAAAAGATATCACAGAAGTTAAGCAAATGCATGGAAATTAAACAATACACTTTTGAAAAATCAAGGGAGAAGAGAAGAAAAAAAGGAAGAAATGGGGCATTCCTAGAATTAATTGACAATGCAGATGCAACATACCAGAACCTAAGAGATACAATGAAAGCAGTCCTAAGAAGGAAATTTTTAACTGTTAATGTTCCCACACCATGAACAAAGAATGAGTCCCCTATGGTCCTATAAAAACAAAAGCAACCTAAATTCAAATTTTGTATAGAAGGAAATTATAAAAATCAGAGAAAAAGATGAATGAAATCAAGATAGAAAAATATACAAAAGATCAATGAATCAAAGAGCTTTTTTTTTTGAGAGAATACATGAAGTAGACAAACTTTTAG
>RJWT010010515.1:0-24114 GCA_004365215.1 Cuniculus paca
TCCTGGGACCTAGAGGCCTGGGACCCTTCCACCTTGTTGTGGTGCTTTGCCCATCTCGCATGCCTTTTTTTCCTTGCTCACCTGAATCCCATGATTTATGTTGTCATCACAGCCCCATGTACGCTTCTGCTTCCTTTCCTGTTTTACTTCATTGCACGTACCTGACCCAAACCTGCACCCTGTTCAGTACATTCTCCATTCCCACTTAATGGTGCTGGCGGTTGTAGATGTTCTGTGTGCCATACTGCCCTCCCCTTCCAGGCTCGGTCCCCAAACACAAACTGATGCCATTGACTTAATTTTTCTCAGTAAAACGGGAAGAAATCCATTAACCCCATCACACACCGGGACCTGTGCCCGTGTTGTGTGCATTCTTACATTTTAAGGGACTCTGTTCTCCCAGAAAAGGCCAGCTTCTCCTATTAGCCACTACATTCTGCCTGCATGTAGCTGCTCTGTCCATTTCCCTGCTCGTTGGATTCTTACCATCTGCATACGAACATCTGTCTCATTTTCCCCAAGGCTCTTCTTAAGGTCATGAATTCGAGTCCTGGTACAAAACAAACAAAAACTAGGATGATCCTATTTCTTTCCTCCCCTTTACTGCAAAGTTCCTTGAAGAAGTTCTTAGTACTTGCTTTACTTTCTCCCCTCATTCTGTGTTGCACTTTGTCCACCATTGCACCAAGTCACTGTCATCGATGACTGTTGGTCTCCATTTCAGCATATTCTGTCAGTAATATGTCAGCTGACTTAATCTGCCAGTGTCAGTGCATGCATGTGATTGGTCCTGCACCTGAGAACATGCAGCTTCAAAGGTTTCCTTCCCACTTTTCCTCCAGTCTTGGCAGATCTATTCCAGGCTCCCTGTTGATACTCAGCAGTGTTGACTGTCCAGGATTTGACCCTTATCTCCTGTTACCTACAGTGAATTGCATGGAAGGAAATTAACACTGGTATCCCCTTCCCTGATACTGCCAAGAGCAGAGTGAGAATTATAGCTCTCCACTTCACATTGCCCCATGGCTGTATAGCAGTCATCTCAAATTCAGCAAGTACAAATACAATTCTTAGATCTTCCACTTACTTTTCCTCTGGTCGATCTTCCACTTACTTTTCCTCTGGTCACTGCCACCTCATAATTCTTAGAGTCATCTTCAGATCTGTTTTCCTCTGAGACAGTGATGGTGAACCTTTTAGAGCTTTCAATGATAAAAAACAGTTGGCTGTAGTACGTGTGCTACAGGTTCACCACCATTGCTCTAAGATGTGTTCATTATGGCTATGCTTTAAAATAGACCCAGATGCCCTGCTTCTCAGACCTGTAGCCCTGGTTGAGTCTGTCCCCCAACTCCTAGCTTCATCCCCTGACAGACTCTTGAAAACAGTTTCTGGAGGTCCCGTTAAAGTAGATGAAGAGTGCAGCTTGTAGCACCTGATGCTTGTCTCCCATCCTTCTACTTAATCTTGAGAGTTCTTTTTAAGTTTCTCTCTCCTTGGTACTGATCTTAACTCAGAGCCTCCTTTCTTCCTGGGGCTTCTGTGGCACCACTGGCTGGTTTCTTATCTTCCTCTCTGTGTGCAGCCCAGCTCAGCTCTCCTCCTGCCGAGCACTGCTTGAGGCTCTGATCGTTTGCCCATTCCCTGTTCAAGGCCCTCCCAGGCTGTGGATAAGAGAACCCCTGCAGATCAGTCCAGACTGACTGTTGTACAGGGTTTTCACAATCATGCTGCTCACCTTATTCCTGTAACCCTGCTGCCCAGGCCCCAGCCCTTCTCACTTTCCAGAGGACATTCATGTTTTTGTGAAAAAGTAGCTTGTTCAGAATCAACTCAGGGCTGGGGATGTGGCTCAGTGGTGGAATTCTTGCCTTGCATGCACAAGGCCCTGGGTTTGATTCCCAGCACCAGAATAAATAAACAGAATCAACTCAGTTGCCATCCCCTTCAGCAAAGCTGATGAGCGTGCCCAATCCCATCATAGATGGCTTAGTAGCATGAGTATGTCTCATTCAAAGCATCTATCACATGAAGGTTCTGTCTAGTTTGTCCATCTTCCCTGTAGAGCACCCTGAGGAGTGCCTTTCCTCTCTGGTGGACCAGTGGTTGTCACAGACTATGTATAAAACTGTTCTTTAAATGAATTGTGATTCTGACCAAAAAGGATGCATAAACTCATGTTTTGCCACACCTCTACTCTAAGCACAAGCAGTGAAAAGTTAGAATTTAAGTAGAGGAGCAGACAGAAGATAATCAGGCCTCCAAATGAGATGAAAACCCTTCAGTACAGAAGGAGACGAGAAACCTATACGTTAGGCATGAGTTGCCAGATCTCACTGGTTTGCTGAGTCCGTGTACCCAGCAGACAGTGTTGTGGAAAATTTGGTTCTTCAGGGTTAGTGTCAGAGAGACTGAAGGGTCCTATAGAATTGAAACTAAACCCTGGCACACTTTTTGAAGCTGGGCTCAGGTATGGGTCCACATCTAAGGCCACTCTTGGCTATGCACATTGGGACTTTTTAGGATGTCAGGGTCCTGAGAAGTGTAGAAAGCAAGACCTGGACTGAGTTACCCCATCTAGTGGTTCTGTAACAGGACAAACATGTTCTGTCATGGAATCATGCATCACTATGAAAAGCCAGATTCTGAATTGACACCTGGAGGAAAGGTAGAGGAGGGCAGCAACCATAGAGTGTACTAGCACTTTGGTCTGGATGGTACGACCTTTGCAGAAGTCTTATGTTGAAATCCAAACCCATGACGTGATGGTGAACAGCTGGAGCCACAAGGGTGGAGCCCTCTTGGATGGGGTTAATGTTCTTATAAAAAGGACCGCAGAGAGTTTCCTGACTGTTTTGCCACGTGAAGATACAGGGAAAAGTTAGCAGTCGGGCCCTCACCAGATGCTGAATCTGCCAACACTGTGATTTTAGACTTCCAGCCTCCAGAACTGTGAGAAATAATTATCTGTTGTTTATGAACCACTTAGTCTGTGGTAGTTTTTTATAGTAACTGGAAGTGACTAGGACAGGGAGAGTGCTAACAACATAAAGCCTTCCCATCAGGATGAGCATGAAACCAGATTCCACAGTGCTTAAAGACAGATAATACTAAGACACTCCTACAGAAATGACTACTTATGGACATGTGCCTATTTCACTCGATCAGAAATCGATGGAGAATTTGCAAGAACTGCCAAAATAAGTATGCATGATACTTAGAGACAGATTAACATCCATGAAAACAGGAACTGGAAGTAAGAGCAGGCAGATATGACAGAAAACCAACTTGGAATCTAGTAAATGAAACAGGCATTAGCTAGGATGATAAACTCTGATGTGGACAGAGAATTGGCAGTAACTCCACAAAATTGCACCAGATTGTAGCAAAGAGGGACAAAATGATAAAAATTCAAGGCCCTAAATTCAGGCAGGCCTAGAGTCAGGTCTGCCCATTGACTTGATAGGTGTAAATATAATTGATTTTTGACATAGACTACTCAGAGTCTGCTTTTCTTCTACCTGCCACAGAATCTTTCTGATAAAAGATCCCATTAATGATATGGCGCACTCTGTCATTAATGGTACTTATTAGATGATCTGACAGTCAACTGGCATTCATCACCAGGGCAGATGCCAGTCAGATCATCCACTAGGGCAGTGTTGGCATCTACAGGAGAGATCTCTGTCCCACAGGGAAGAGCTCACACTCGATAGAGAACACGGCAGAGGTCTGCTTGGCAGCCTGGCCAATGCCCTTTCCCCCACTGCTTCCTATCCACGCGTCCCATTCCTGAAGGTTGACTGTTGGCCCTGTGAAGATGTCTCAACACCCGGCTGGACCTTTACCAGGTTTTAAGACACATTTAGATGATTTTTACTTGGTTGGTAGGGAGGAGCAAGCAGACCCTGGCTTGTTGGCCTTGGTGAGGAGGCCTTTGAGTCTGAGGAGAGAATCCTGCACTGCGGGTCCAGGGAGGGGACCCTGCGTTGTTGGCTTAGGGGAGGGAGGACCCTGAAGTTGGTCTGGGTGTGAGAACCATGTGTTGCTAGCTTTGGGAAGAGAACCCTCTGCTGTCCTAGGGAGAAGACTATATGCTGTTATCCTGGGAGGGGACCCTGTGTTGCTAGCCTGGAGGAGGGGACCCTGCAATGTTGGTCTGGGGAGCCCCCATGGTTTTGACCTGGTGAGAGGCCCTGTGTTTTTGGCTGGAACAATCCCCCAGGAAGTCTGTGCTGAGCTGGGAGGGGGAGGCAGATAGAAGTCCTAGTTGAAATACCCTGGACTCCTGGCTTTCTTACTGATACGTCTTGAATAGATATTTCCTCATTTGCTGTTACCCTTTGAGCCATTTCCAGGAGCTTTGAAGAGTGGTTTTTATCATTTCAGGTTTCCCTGGGGAATGGGCTGCAAAGTTCCTCCAGCTGCCAGGCTAGGACCGGCTCTCCCACAGTCATGATTTTTGCAGAAGAAATACTAGTTTCAAAAAGAAATTTTGTTCTTTTCCATTGCTTTCTGTGGCAGTGTCATCTGTATCCACCTCTCATTGTCCATTCTCACTGTGGCTCACATAGGCACATGAGAACTGGCCTGGGTAAAGCAGACTCCCAGGGGCCTGTACTTCCTGTGGTGAGGTTGACTTTGAGCTGCACACAGTTGCTGTGAATGCCCTTTAAGAACATCACCTGTTTTAAACCAACTTTCTAGAATTACCTGACTCCTCAAGCACATGGTATTTTGAAGGACTGATTATTTATCAAGTGGATCTTTATCCTTCCTTGTCTTTTAAAAGAAAAACTTAAAGCTGAGAAACATTGGCAGATGATTTTACTTATTTCAGAGTTGCTTTGCTCCAAAGTCACATCTCTTGATTCAGCTCATTTGTGGCATCTGTGAAGCAGTGTCATAACACAAGGTTCAGCCCAGGACGGTACCGCAGGACTCCTACGGCTTCTCTCAGCCTTCTGGAAGCTTTCCCACACTGCTGCATAAATAGTTTTTTTAGACTTCCCTCTTTGCAAAAGGCTTACTAGTACTTGCAAAAAGCCCATTTTTTCATAGTCGACTTTGACCAAGTTATTCAGGGAGACTGAATTATTCTGCCTCCAGGGGAAAATCATAGAGAGGAGACTAGAACTAGATGATGACCTTCTAGGCCTTTTTTTCCCTTTATCTCTTCAAGCATTCTAGGTTCCAAATCTGTGAATCACTTAAAAATGTCTTTAGATGCTTCATTTTGGGATACCAGTTCGGGAAAGTAATTTTGTTTTCTGAATTCTAAGGAGGTGGACCTGGACTGTCATTATCCCCTGCTGTGCTTTCAGCAGTGCCTAGGGTGGAGGGACGTCTGGGTTTAAGAGTCTTATCCCATAGGGAATACAGATGTGGTCTCAGGCCAACTGGTTGATCTCCATTTCTCTGGAGGGGAACGGGAATCCTTTGCCATGTATCTTGAGATTGGGTTGCCTGTGTGTGTGGACTATGAGGCCAATGGAAGTCTTGCCTGAGAGATTTTCTTTTATTCCTGTATGTGTTCATTTATTCTTTTACTTTGCTGCTTTGTAGGAGTTTGCAGCACTCACGAAAGAACTCAACGTATGCAGGGAACAGCTGCTTGAGAGGGAAGAAGAAATTGCCGAACTGAAAGCGGAAAGGAACAACACGAGGGTCAGTGGAGCTGTGGTTATCATTTGCCTCTGGAGTCAACATCAGGATCAGTTTTGGTGTCTTAGAATGACAAGATATTCATTCTGACTGCTTTAAACTTTTTGTGCTTTTTCCTTCTGGGTAGAGTGTGTTCAGCATTAAATATTACTTAAAATTTGTGAAAGTAGGCCGGGCATGGTGCATTCACCTTCAGTCCAAACATTCAGGAAGCTGAGCCAGGAATATCTTGAGTTAGAGGTCAGCCTGGGCTAGGTAGTGAGTCCCAGGCCAGCTTAGACTACAAAATGATTGTAGTTAATAAAACTGTTGTTAATGGAAGAAATTTGTGATGAGAATTCATGGCATTCTAATACAATTGAGGGAAACTTATTGAACTCTACTGAATTGAAGGAATCGGAACTTCTTTTAGCATGAGATGGTAAAGAATTTGAATGTAAAATGAAAGGTGCTCTTTACATGTCTCCCTCTGGCCTGGTTTCAGCTGCTTCTGGAACATTTGGAGTGCCTGGTCTCCAGGCATGAACGCTCCCTCAGGATGACCGTGGTGAAGCGGCAGGCGCAGTCTCCTGCGGGTGTGTCCAGCGAGGTGGAGGTGCTTAAAGCACTCAAGTCCTTATTTGAACACCACAAGGCCCTGGACGAAAAGGTACATCAGCCTCGCTGATGGGTCTGGGTTCGTACATGTGCTGTGTTTATGGCAGGCTTTGCATCTGTTTGTTTAGCTTTAATGTTTGTAACTTTCTGATTCTTGTAAACAGGTTTTCTCTATTATAAGGCAGTGTTGTGTATGATTAACAAGTACTAACTGGAATATGAGTCTTAAATTGATTGATTCTGAATATTGACTTCCTGTTGGGAATTGCATAATATTAATTTATTTAGGAACAAGAGTTTCCCAGCCTTAACATTTAAAGCCATTAACAAGGACATTTTCTTGACAATAATACCAGTGAAAGATATTGAAAGTATTTTATGTATCTCACCCATATTATATGAGGATAACTATACAGGAAGTATATGTGTACATACAGAAACTCAACTCTGTTTCCAGGTGCGAGAGCGATTACGAGTAGCACTGGAAAGGTGCAGTTTGTTAGAAGAAGAACTAGGTGCCACACACAAGGAGGTAATCTTGGGACATCATCATAACACTGAAATTGGGAAATTTATTTTGTTTTTATCTCTGAATTTTTTTTTTTAAAGTGTAAGCCTGTAATAGTTTGGGACTAGACTTTTATTTCAGATTGCAGAATCTCTTAAATACCCTGTCAAGTAGTTAATAAATTCTGTTTCTAGTAATCTGATTCTATTCAGGATGGATAGCATTGCTATATACTTTTTTGTTATACTATGTTCAGCACTGTATAATTATGTTTTTCCAAGAGGAATTTTGCTGTCTTTACTAATTTCTCTTGCGTATTTTATTCTCATACTCAATTTTTGGTTGTAGCTAATGATTCTTAAAGAACAGAATAATCAGAAAAAAACACTTACAGATGGAGTGCTTGACATAAACCATGAACAAGAAAATACACCAAGCACTAATGGAAAGGTAAGTCGTTGGGCTTTCTCTTTGTTCCGTTTCTGATTTCTTACGTTCGTGGTTCGTATGTGATGCTGTTTGGATGCTGTTGCTAAAAACTGCTTCCAGCGGGGACCGGGGATCTAGCTCAGTGGTGTAAGCGCCTGCCTGGCAAGCACAAGGTCGTGAGATCAATCCCCGGTGCCGCAAAAAAAAAACTGCTTCCAGCTGAAGTGATTGTGAGAGCTCTGTCATCCAACAGATGGCATAAATCCATTTGAATGGTCCCTATTCCCGAAATTATTTTATTTTGTAGTATACTAAGTAAGCTTACTTAAGGGTGTATATTTTACCCATCAGAGATCTTCTGATGGCTCCTTAAGCCATGAGGAAGACCTTGCTAAGGTAATTGAGCTCCAAGAAGTCATAGACAAGCAGTCGAAAGAGCAGAGTCAGATGAAAGAGCGCCTGGCTGCACTTTCCAGCCATGTGTCAGAGCTGGAAGAGGATCTTGACACAGCTAGAAAGGATCTCATCAAGTCTGAAGAAATGAACACAAAATTACAACGAGATGTTCGTGAAGTAAGTGATAATAAAAATTTCAAGGTTTTCATAATGTTGAGTATTTGGAATGTTTAGGATAATAGATTTTTTTTTTCCTGCTGCTTTTGTCCTTTCCTCTGTCAGTTACTTTCAGCCTTTGGATTATTGGATGAGTAAAAACAAAACACAGTAATACTATCAGACTGTGACATACTGCCTCCATGTGGTTGGGAAATTTCTCCTTTCCTGTGATCTTTTAAAAAAGTAGAGAAGAACTTGCCCAGCTTTTCCCACTTGGGTTGTGGGAGTTTGTTCTTCACCCTCATGTGGATTCTTCATCTTTGCAGCTTCTTGGCTGTCATAATGTTCTTATGTTCAGCTTCCTTCTCCCTAAACAAGTGCATGCACTCCTTAAACAAGTATCTATTGGTATTAGTTGTGCTTTGAGCTCACTTCAAGAGATGTGAGTGTTCTCTGGGACTGTGGGTAAGGGAGCATTTTCAGGTGTGTTCTAGTTTTTTGATATTTTCCTCATGCACAAGAGGTATGGTATTGAATTTTGGAGGTCAGGTCAACTATAAGATTGTGAAATTTGTTCACGTTTGGGTCATCAGGATCTTGATGTAAAAATATGTCTAAATATGCTCATTTCTGAGAAACATTTCTGTCTCTGTAATTTATGAGAAACTAATCACTGTTATAAAAGCAAATGAGCGCTAGATATTTTCTCTGATACTTCCTTCTGTCACTTTTTAACCTGCCCTTTATAGCTTTGTGAGGCCCTGGGCTGGTTTGCAGGTGTATATAACAGGGTTACCTGTGTTTGGTAGCTTAGCAGGGTACTTTTTTTTATTAAGAACTTAGAACAAAGGAAAGCATTGGCATATATTATGTAACCTACTGTATTACTTCTTGACCATACCAGGAAAATTTTCATGTAGCAAAGAATTGTGGAATTTTTCTTTTAAAATCTGCCTTTTTAAATATTAAGAATTTGTTAAAAATAATTACTTAGTAAACAGGGCAAGACCCAAAAACAGTAAATTTGGGGATAGAAAACAGATACTGCAGGTACAAAAAGTTATGTTTGATATTGTACAGTATAAATTTGAATGTGGACTTCAGGTGGTTGCATTCAATTAAATTAAACTTTGACTTATGTTCCATTTGTTAGTGTGCTTGAATTTTGTAATTGTATGGGATTTTGTGCAACTTTTACCTGAGAAAATGAGTGTGTCTTGCTACTATGTGCATTGAAAGATCATGCCCTGTACTATGTAAGCCCATTTGTAGCTTAGGACAGACATAGGCTGTCTTCATGTTGGATACCATCACCTTCTTGAATTCTTATAGTTTGAGATATGTTATTATGCATAATTTGTAATATTGTATATAAAAGGATAAGCTTTGGTAAAGTGAGTAGTAAGACAGCATTTACCCAGATAAATCTGTGCTAATCATATGGAATATTTATATTTGCTATAAGTACATTTTCATTCACATTTGAGAAGACTGACATCAGTTTAGTTTTGAGGACATCAGTTTAGTTTTATATGTGATTTGAATTTAGGATTTTGTCCAGTTTTTTCTCACTGAAGTATATTAATGTATTATGCATTAATTACCTGCCTTTTTACTCCTCTGAAATACCTAATTTAGGCGATGGCCCAGAAAGAAGACATGGAGGAGAGAATTACTACCCTTGAAAAACGCTACCTCGCTGCACAGCGTGAAGCCACATCTGTGCATGACCTCAATGATAAACTTGAAAATGAAATTGCAAATAAAGATTCTATACATCGACAGGTAATGGATTTTATGGACTTTTTTCTGATTTTAATGAATTATATTTGTGGAGCTACATTCTTTGATTCATTCATTTACATTGAAAGTTAGTCTGTTGCTTATTAGTACTTTTTTTTTAAAGGAACAGAGTGGCAAAGAACTTTAGGGCAATTTGCTCTTGTTAATAACTAGAAATACTTGCATCAGGTTTCTTGAAAAATGTTTGGCACAGTGGTGCCTCAGTTCACAAACACTTTTGTTTGCAAACAATTCGGTTTACAAACAGAAGCATTTGGCAAATTTTGTTTGTTTGCAAATTCTGCATTGGGTGACAAACATGACCGCAGCCATCTTTCCCACACAAACACAAATGTGGCCATCTTTTTCCAAAGTCGTCAAACACATTAAGTTCATGAACTGTAATACCACTGTATTTTATAACATTGTTTGATCAACAATAAAATAGTGGACAGGCGTTAAAAGTGCTGTTGTAGAGTAATACTTAATAACATGTAAAAGGTTCATAGTAAGAATACTTCAGTAAGCAGATTATAGAATAGAACGTATGGTGTGTTTTTGAGAAAAAGGAAATGCTGCAAATAAAAGAAAAAAACTTCATAGCAACCTGTACTTAGAGGTGTCTTCTAGATGTTTTAAAAACTCTTTGTTAAATATTCTACATAGAAATTCTTTTGAGGAAAGGATTTTTGAAAAGAATAATCATCCACTTGAAAAGTAACTTGAGCGGCTTGTCATTAGGATGCTTTTGGAAGAGCTCTGTGAGAAAGGTGCCCAGAACCAATGAGACCTGCATGCTAGTGGTAATCTGAAGTCACGTCACCTTAAAGTGGGGGTTGGGCTGCGTTTTGACCAGGGTTAGTACGAACCCAAATCCCCCCCGGCACCGCCCTTTTTTTTTTCCCTGTCTTTTTGGGTCAGAGTCTTACTGTGCAGTTCAGATTGGCTTTGAACTCACTTTGTAATGCAGAGTGGCCTTGGACTCATAGCAGTCCTCCTGCCTCAACCTCCTGAGTGCTGGGATTACAGGAGTGTGCCACAATGCCTGGCTGTACCAAGCCCTTCTTACCTTAACTTGTCAATAAGAATGAATGAGCTCTTACAGAAAACTGGTTTTCCTTAGCATGTAAGAACCTTTGTCTTTTAAAAAAACATTAACTTCTTTGAAGATATTTATGAAAAGCAAAAACTGTAGCAAGAGGTGTTTTACACATTGAAATCAAGCCCAAGGGGGAGAGAAAAGCCTCACCCCAAAGCAGCTGCTCAATGCCGATGGCTTCTGTCCTGCAGTTCAGTCTTCACCTGTGTTCAGTTGGTCTAAATCTATTAACAATAGAAAAGAGCCAGGAAGGAGATGCTGCATTCTGATGCTGAGCTCTCTTCTTTAGACAGAGGATAAAAATCGCCAGTTACAAGAGCGCCTGGAGCTGGCTGAGCAGAAGCTGCAGCAGACCTTGAGGAAGGCGGAGACTCTTCCAGAGGTGGAGGCAGAGCTGGCCCAGAGAGTGGCAGCGCTGTCCAAGGTACCCGGGTGCCTTCTGGTCACACGTTAGGACTTTATTCCATGTCAGGGCACCTGAACCCATGGAACTGTTCAGATTTGTTTTCAGTGCTGTTTTGTCTGAGATGGGATTGCTTTATAAATGTCAGACCCATCCTCCACTGTCGTCAGCCCGAGTCTCCTTCCAGTTCTGTCAGGTATACGCTGTTCATCTACCATGTTGTGATCTGAGTCACTGCTCCTTAGGGTTATTTTAGTCACCAACTTTCAGCATAGGCTTAGAAGCTTCATGTAAAAAGAGGATAGCTTTTTTAAGAGATATGAAAAAGCTATTCTCTTATAAAAATCAAAATAAATTTTTAATACATTAAGTAATTTCATTCTTTTGAAATTACTTTAAAATGTATTCAGAGTTTTTTGTGTTTCTGGATGCAAGGTCTTGCTCTGTTGCGTAGGCTGACCCCAAACTCCTGATTCCTAGGCTCATGCAGTCCTCTTGCTTCAACCTCCTAAATAGCTGAGACTATAGGCATACATCACTGTGTCTGACTTAAAAAATAAGGTTTTAAAGTAATAATTGTTCAAGAACTGTTGGCTAAGCCCATGCAGGAATAGCCCATGCCCTCGCAGTTCTTCTATCCTCAGGGAAGCAGGCATGTGAAGCAGCTCCAAATAGTATTGCAGGTACTTGCATTGGTCAGTCCACGCAGGGACCCTGGAGCACCTTACTGGTAAGGCTCAGCTTCCCAGGGACATAGGGAAGAGCTTAGTGCTGCAGTGATAGGACACATAGCCATGGCCAGTACAATGTCATAAGGGGCTGCCTTGGCCCCTGGAAGGTATCCTATCTTCCTGGGCTTGGGCTTACTCACCTACTGGGGAGGGGCAAGAGAAGGGGCTGGACAGACTGCACATCCTGCTGGCAAGGGTAACCTTGGGGAGGGTGGGCGATGTCCAAGGTTCATGTCCCCTTGAGCAGATGTGTTGCTACCAGCTATAACAGAACCTCGCCTCCCCTTTGTGATCCACTTTAAAGTGTCGGTTTCTTTCCTCCCTGCTATCTTTCTGTCCTCACTGGTTTTATAGTCTGACCCTTTGCCTTCTGGGAGCTCTGCTGTTAAGGAAGCTAAACTGTTCGAACTTACTTCCAAGCTTAGGAAGGTAGAATGTGTACATTTCTCCTTTCTTGTGCCTGCTGCTTTCTGCTTTCCCTGCTGACTAACCAGATGCAATCTGAGGACGGGGAAATCACCAGTCTGTGGAGGTCAGGCATGCGGTGGGTGAAGCACACAATCATTCGCACCTGCTGTGCTTCAGCATCTCCACACCAGGGGGGTGGCTATCTCACAGTTTAACGTGTGCAGCCACACAGGGTGTGCCGGCCAGTGTGAGCAGGGCTTTCCCTGATGTGGTTCAGCCAGTTCACGCAGAGCATGTGACGCTTGTTGCTGCTGCAGTAGTACCCAGCATGCCTCTGACAGTGTGCCTTTGAGATCGGCTCACACTGTCTTTGTTGGCAGGCTGAAGAGAGACATGGCAACATTGAAGAGAGGCTACGGCAGATGGAGGCGCAGCTGGAGGAGAAGAACCAAGAACTGCAGCGGGTGTGTATGGAGCCACGGGGTTGAATGGGCTGTGAACCTGAAGCTCCAAGGCCCAGTAAGGGCTAAGGGGATTGGGTTTGTTTTCCACTGCTCCCTTTTCTCTGGTCTGCCACAGGTCCTCCATTTCAGTTCTTATTGTGTGTTCTTTGTGGCTTTGCCCATGAGTTGTCCACTGATGAATACATCTTCTACCCAGAAGTTTTATGTCCACAGAAGAAATTATGCCCATGGGCAGCACTGCAAGGGTACATGGGATCCCAGGTCCCAGGAAGGCTTCTTGTTTAGCCGGTCTGTTGAGGGAACTGGTCCAGGTACAAGTGGGACTTTACAGGTTCCCCTAAAATTGTGGTACTGGCCAGGGCCCATCTGAAACAGAGCAAGGCTTCTTGATGTAGATGATTAGTCTGCTTGCTCAGGATGTGGCACTGAAGTCCCAAGTTCATGGTCAGACCTTGATCCCAAAGTACTGAACTATTAACTTCAAACATAAAAGTAGATGTAGGAAGAGATATACCTGAGCAGGAACAACATCACAGTTGAGTTTCCATGAAGAGAGCATTAGGAAAACATGGTGGTAGAGGATTCTGTCAGTTGCAATCCTAAGAGAATTTTCCCTGACAGAGGTGGGTGAGTGCTACTGTGGAACTGATGCAGCAAGAGGCAATCCCAGGCCCAGCTGGCACCTGGCCTAGTATTTGAGGGTGGATTTCTCTTTAACAGATGAGTAGAGGAAGGAAGCATAAAGGCGTAATTCTAGAACCCTCATACTCCCACATCACCCATCTTTTTTAGTGTTGAGACTGTTAGGTTTTATTTTTACCAGAAGTCTGTATTCTTGGTCATATCCTGCAGAGAGTCAGATAAACTTCCAGGAGATGATGATTTTGAGGCCTGTTAAGAGATTGCATATTAGGCAATCCCCACCTCTCAGCACACAGCCACATCTTTCAGCACACCCTTACCTGTAAGCAGAGATGACCTTTTCCCTTTTAGAGGTCTTCATTACTATGACAGCTGGTTTATGGAGGTATGAAGGATACCTCAGTGTGATACAGCTGTTTATAACTATGGCAATTAAAAGTAAATGTTAAACTGTTATACTTTAAAATATTCAAATGCTGATAGAAAATATTCACATGTGTTTAAGAAGGATATCAGGTATTCTGTATCCTGTACGAGATGTGGACCTCCTTAAATAATGAGTTACTGTGTTGTACACATCACAGGACTTTATATATTTAATCTTTACAGTGAGTGCCTGAGTAAAGGGGGATGCCTCTCCTCATATTTTACTGATGATTAGGAAGCTGCTTACCTAGGCATTGCCAGGCCTCATGGTAGGTGAATCCTTGTAGTCAGTCCTCCTACTTGGGCAGGGCAATGAGACATAAGTGCACATCATAGCTCACACCCACGGCCCTCTGCCTGGGACAAGCCCCTGAGCACTGCAGCGGTGCTCAGGCAACGAGGGAATATGTGTGTGCTGCCTCTTAGCACTTCTCCCCCTTCCACCTGTCGCTTGTGTTCATTCAGGGTATGAAGTGAAAACTAGTCTTTTGAGTCTTAAATGACTGTGTTCCACTTATGAGGGTACACATTGTAATCCTAGCATTCTGGGAACTGACGCAAGAGATCACAATTTCCACCCCAGTCTACGTAACTGAGTGAGACCCTGTTTCAAAATAAAGGGCTGAGGATGTAGCTCAGTGCCCTGGGTTCGATTCCTAGTACTTCAGTAACAAAATAAAATAAAGACAAAAGCAGAACCCCAGACTTTTCAGCTTTGTTATCACATTTTAAAATTACTTAAGGTAATTGTAGTTTTTGGATATAAATTTACATTATGGGAAATTTAAGCAATGCAGGAATATTTTTAAAAAGCAAAATATTCCCTCTGTATCTCTGCTTTTCTCAAAATAATTTATTTGTACCTTTTTTGTTTTGTTTTGTTTTTAAATTAAATTCATTTTTTCCCTTGAATCCAGACCCAAGCTTTGATTTACATAAGGGGAAATTCCTCTACTAGTTTATAGATAAGCTGATCCCTTTAATACCTGCTGTTCCTTGCATACCGTGTCTGCTCCAAGTCCATCTTACAATTAATGACTGTGGACAGTCCTGAGGCCCCCATAACTCTGTATTTAATGGAAGCAAGTCAGACCCCCTCCTAGTTAGCAATCTATGGCTTGTTGCTGAGCTTCCCTTGCCTGAATTGGTTCTGAACATCGTGTTAGTCCCCACTGGGGATGACAGTGGGAAGGAGCAGCCAGAGGAGTGATGGCACATGTGTGATTATCTTTTGGTCCTTTGTTGTTGTTTCTGCAGTAATAGATATTAAACTCAGGGCCTTTACAGAAGGCCCTAGCTCTTTTAAATTAAAATTTATTTTAAGATGAAGTTTTGCTAAGTGGCCAAGTTGACTAGATTGGGATCGAACTTGAGGTCCTCCTGCCTCACCTTCCAGTGCACTGGGATTACAGGCATGTTCCACCATGCCTAAATGGTCCCTGGTACTTTAAAGTAATGGTAGTCTGTCTACTTGAAGTCCAGAGTCTTTGTTTCTCCTGTTTTAGGCAAGGCAAAGAGAAAAGATGAATGAAGAACATAATAAACGTTTATCAGACACTGTTGACAAGCTGCTTTCAGAGTCCAATGAGAGGCTTCAGCTCCATCTGAAGGAGAGAATGGCTGCTCTGGAAGATAAGGTAGGTAGGCTGAGCACCAGACTCACTGCAGGGCCTTTGCAGAGGAGCGCCCATCCTCTCTTCTGAAGGATGACAGTGGTGGATGACTGTTACAGAAAGTAGGAATCGTACTGTGGAGGGGAGGGTGCAGGCTGCTATCAGTCATTAAGTTGACTTAATCCTTTGCTTTGTTCTTGCCGCATTTGAGTGTATGGGAAATTGTCATTCTGTTCTCTAGGACAGGAGTAGGTAAATAATCTCTTGTAAAGGGCCAAATAGTAAATATTTCAGATTACAAAATGCATTCTTACAGAGCTTATAAAATAGTAACTCTCACCTCCAGATCAGTCTTTAAAGTAGGAATTTTTTTTCATTTAATTTTATGTTTGAAACTTGATTCCTGGTTATGTGAGTGACCAAAGAATTGCAAAATCTAAACATTAGCATAAGCTTGTTTACCTGCTTAAAATAAACTTGCTCGATGAACTTTGCGTCCTTAAATCTAGAACTTCGAAAAGTGAAAGAAGCAGTTTTACATGGCAAGAGACAGTATATATTGTCCTAGTCTTGTGGCCGGTGATGGACTGGGACTGTGGCACTGCTCCTTAGTGCATGCATCTGAACCTTCCCATAGCCACATTATTACATGGAACATTTTAAGGAATTAGCACTGAAGACCTCTCTTTATCTTTTTCAGAATTCTCTATTACGAGAAGTTGAAAATGCAAAAAAACAATTAGAAGAAACGCAACATGATAAGGTATATAAATATTCTCTGGCTTATTGAGAAATTTGTTAAGAGCTAAATTGAGCTAGTTATTTTATAGTTACCACAGAGGTTTGGCAGAAGTTGAGATAAACTTTCATTATGGCTTTCCTAGTCTACCTACTTAAGTAAGACATGTAACATTCCTAGATTTGTATTTGAGGTGGGTTGGGTACAGTTCAGAATCCTAAGTCTTTTCTGAGTTTGAGACTAAAATACCATAAACCTTTCATCAAGAGTGTTGCCGTTAGAGCTGGGAATGTAGCTAAGTGGTCGGGGATTCTTAGCGTGCAAGGAGCCATGTGCTCCATCCCCAGTACTTAAGTAAGTAAACAAGCCAGATATGGTGGTTCATGCCTGTAATTCCAGCACTGTAGGAAGTTGAGACAAGAGGATCACAGGTTCAAGCCCAGCTCAATGACTCAGATCTTATTTCAAAAAAAAGAAAAATACACACACACATATAGCTGGGGATGTAGTTCGGTGCACAGGTTCTGAGTTCAGTCCCTAGTATTAAAAAACAAAAACAGCTGGGCATGTTAGCACACGCCTGTAATTCCAGCGCTGGGGAGTCTGAGGCAGGAGGATCACTGTGAGTTCGAGACCAGCCTGAGCTACAAAGTGAGCTCAAGGCCAGCCTGAACTGCATAGTGAGACCTTGTCTCAAAAAGACAAAAAACAAACAAACAAAAGACACAAAAGACAAAATTCAGTGCTGTTCAACAGAAATACAACTTGACCTACGTCTGTAGTTTTTAAGTTACTAATAACCACATTTGAAGAAGTACAAAGAAATAGATAAAATTAACTTTGTTTAGCCTGTTTTTCTTATTTCGTTGATTATTACTGTAAAACTTACTGAGCCACTTTGCATTCTTTTTTCGTACTGTCTTTGAAATATTCTGTGTGTTACATTATTGCAGCACATGTCAGTTTGAACCACTGTACTTCAAGGGCTCTGTAGCCCTGTGTGGCCATTAGTGACTGTGCTGGTCTAGAAATGAGACCGGAATGAGCACATGTTTGATAGGAGACAGTTAGAGACAATACAGATACATATATGAGTGAGTGAGTATTGTTCCTTAGAATTCTACTTCTTTCTACAACATCAGTTATTTTTCATGGGTGGTGCTTACCCCTTTATAGTTTTTCTGTGATGAGATAACAGTTGTCTACTCATTGGGGTTAATGTTAATTTACTATAGTACTCTGGGAGAAAATTTTCTCAGGATTAAAATGTTTGGTATTTATAACTGCCAATTTAACCTGTTATGGTTACGTTCAACATGAGCACATTTGATGCAAATGGTTTTACAATCTAAATGAAATCATTTCAGTGGGGGTCACATACTGTTTTATAGGAGCAGCTTGTCCTGAATATTGAAGCCCTCAGAGCAGAGCTGGACCAGATGAGACTGAGAGGGGCTTCACTCCACCTTGGGTATGGTATCACATGTGTTGTCAGCACTGTTATGGGCAAGCAGCGGCCTGTCCTTGGCTGGGTGGGCAGCACAATTGGGTAGAGGCATGTTTTGACCTCGGGGAGCCTGCAGTAAGGTTTGAGGCTAGGGGACAGAGTGAAATATCCTTCTAGAGGTGTTAGCTTATGCCTGGGAGACACATCATTGGCAAAACTCAAAAACGGGTTTAGGAGCTGAGGAATTATCAGCTAATATTTGGACATACTTAGGTGCCCTAATGCAATGTGATTTTTAAGATGCAGGGACAGGAGGACAGAGCCAAGGAGAAGAGTTGAAGGACTGCCTTCTTGGGAGCAGTAGTGACATGGTAACTTGAACCTGCTCTGGGAGCAGCTGCACAGTTAGAACTCCAGAGGAGCTTGACATTTTATGGGTATAGTATAGCATGTGGAGTTTATGTTTTTTAGGAGACACTGAAAACTCATGGTATGTAGTCATTTTAGAATCATTTGAGATAAGACTTCAGGTTGACTGATACAAGAGTGAACCACCTGGCTTGTGAGTGAATCCAGTGACCTGCTTAACGTATAAACCCCACACACATCCCTCATTTTTTCTCCCTTCTCTTTGTGATAGAGGCAGTCATTCTCATTAAGGCACTAAAAAATTTTCGGTGGTGTTTCTTTGAAGAAAAATGGTCATCAAGCGAGTGTTATACTTGAGCAGAAGTTACCGAAGTGGTTAGCTGTGAGATCAGTTTATAGGAAGCAGGCTTCTGGTGGAAACATGGCATGAGAAAAGGTGTGGAGCCTGGCCAGACTTCTACATTGCAAGTTTAAGATAGTGTGAAAGGGAAGGGCATCCCATGTGCCATCCCAGCCACATGCACTGCTCAAAAATAAGAAGAAAAACCAGGGTTCCAAGGCAGAGCCAGAAACTCCCACTGTCTGCAAAACAGAGCAGCATGGACTTTCCAAAAGGAGGTCTTAACCTCCTTACAGAGAGGGCATGCGAAGGGCCATCAGGACAGGAAAATACTGGGTTGGGTGACGGAGAGTCTCGCCAGTGGAGACTAGTGTTGGGGAGTCAGTAGGATGTATCTTTGAAAAGTGTTTATCAGGAAGTAGATGAAAGAAGGTCACAGTGCTTAATGAAGAGAAGGAGGGAGAAGTTGAAGGAGCAAAAAAGTTTTAGAGGGAGATTTTTTAAGATGTAGAACTGACTTGCCCATGTCTATCAGCCTAAGGTGTTGAAGTGAAAGAAGACAGGGGAGAGGAACGTTTGCTGTGGGAATTCTGAGGGTGCGGCAGGGATGGACCAAATCACACACTGCTGGGAGGCGTGAGAACAGTGGCAGCAGAGGCAGCAAAGAGGAGTTGGCCTGGTTCTAGAGACAGGTCTGGAGGTTCCATATTAGGTGGCCTAGAGGGGCAGAAGTGAGTCACAGCAGGTATGGCATAAGCCCCGCTTAGGAGGATTGGGAAGATTGTGTAGCAGGGTGGGGCTGACTTCACATATTTCACATGACTTGACAGTGAGTGAGTCCTCTTGTATTTGTGATCTCCTGCAAGAAAGATTGCTACAAGGGGTGGCGGATGTATCTCTGCAGTGCAGTGCCTACCTGGCAAGTGCAAGGTCCTGAGTTCAATTGCCGGTTCGGAAAAAAACAAAGATTGCTGCAGCTGAGGAGTGGCAAAGACAGATGAGGGACAGGCTTCTGTCAGTAGGCTGGGAAATGACTGGTTATGGGTAGCACAGCTGCAGGAAGTACCACTGAAAAGAGCATCGAAATTAGAAGGAATTGGTGATCTTCAGAGGATCCTTGAACTGTCCAGAATTACATACACAATTTTATGTGCTTAGCTTCTGTCCAGTTCTGAAGTGTGTCATGACCCCAAAACATGTAGTTAAAGTCATACTGGAAAAGATAAATAATCAATTTAATAAGGTATGAGGGAGTGGAGGAAGTAAGACAGTTATGGTCAAAGGAAAAAGCGAGATTTTGACACGTTATAAACAAGTCATGAACCTCACATTAAATTCCATGGTGACATTTTAAAATGTGGAGAGGGGTCTGTAAACCTAAAGTAAATGAGTTGGTGGCCCTGTCTGTGGATGGGACGAGACATCCCCTGCCTCACTTCACATGAGCAGATTAGTGGGTTTTGTCCCCCAAGATCTTTGCCTCTGAAGGATTTCTGAAATGAAGGCAGCCACCTTCTTTGCCAGGAACCAGAAATACTAGCAGAAGTGGGCAGCATCAAGATGGACAGCATGAGTGGGTGCTGGGGCTGAGTTTCCACTGCTTCCCTGGAGCCTTAGCCAGTGGGTATCACAGTGTTCCTCCACACCCCTGGGAAGGGAACTGCACACAGGCCTGGGCTTTGGGTTCAAAAACAAGTAGGCAAACCCCAGCTTCAGTTCCCAGGTGCCCCACTTGCGTTGAAGGAATTGGTGCAGCCTGCGCTCTTAGGACTGCTTTGTGACTGCTGGCTCTCACTCGTGGTTCTTGACACGAGGGAAAACCCTAGAGCAGTTGAAGGCTGGAAGTGGCATCTGGGTGTGCCCCTGGTCCGCGTGGAGAAAGGAGACTGGAAATGTGGGGACTGCATCTTTGACCTAGAGGAGGATTCTTAGATGGGTTTCAGATATCTGCGGACTAGACCCTGAATGTCTGGATTACCTCCATGTCTGTAGCAGTCTGCATGGCTTTTTGTATGTGGTGAAGTTTCCTATCTGGTAGAGCACGAAAACTAAAAATTTAAATGTTGCTGTTGAGCAGACCAAGTGTAGCTCCCTGCATATAACAAAAATACCCTCCTTAGAGACCATTTCCTGTGTGAAAATATGTGGTTTCCAAGTCAACAGGTCTGACTTGAAAGAGGCACAAAAGTTGTTCACCTTTCTTCTAACAACGACCTTTGTTTCACATTTCAGCCGCCCTCACTTGGGCAGTGTCCCAGATTTCAGGCTCCCCATGGCAGATGGGCACCCAGATGCCTACAGCACCAGTGCAGTGTTGCGGCGCCCCCAGAAAGGCCGACTGGCAGCGCTGCAGGATGAGCCTTCCAAGGCAAGGCCTTGAGTGAAGTACATCTGCTTACGTAAAAGTTACCTGCTTGTCTTGAACTAAGTTCTTGATAGGTGGCTGGCTTCTTTTCCCCCATTTTCCTTTTTCTGACTAAGAGTGTACTTTTAGGGCATACTTCTTTTTTTTTTTTTTGCGAGAGATTTTGATAAAGTACAGTCCACTCAGGTACAGTGCTGATTAGTACCAACTTGAAGTTGATTGACAGTAATGAATGTATGTATTTATGACTTAGTGAAAATAATTCATATTTCTAGTATGGTAACAGATATCTGAGACAGTTACCTTGTAAAAAGAAAATGTTTTGTTTTGGCTCAGTTTTAGTTTTAGGGGTTTTAGTCCATAATCAGGTGGCCCTGTTGTTTTGGGTGAGGCAGCACATCATGTTCACAGGTGCTCATTTCATGGCCAAGAAGCAAAGGACAAGAAGGGGTTAGCATCTCACAAAAGCACACCCTCAGTGATGCAAAATTCTCCCACTAGGATCTTCCTATAGGCCATACCACAGCACCATGGGCTGGGAACCAAGCCTTTAACAGGGGCCTTTGAAGAACATTCCAGAGCTGAACTATAGCACCTGTATACTTCAGTCTCTTCAATAGCAAGTCTTTTGATAAACTGCTGTATAACTGACTACCCATAGTTGTTGAACAACTAGTTAGGGCCAGGCACCACCGTAGACCTAGAGCTTCAGTGATGCTTAAAATGACAAGGTGCCTGCACGCCCCAGTACACATGTGTTTGTGTGAACAAAGTAAAAGGTGGCATGAAGGTTAGTTGTCTAAGGCTATGTAACAAGTCACTACTAAGTGTAGTGGCTCAAAACAGTGCACATCCCTGGTTCACCATTGTGTGAGTACAGGAGCTGCACAGCAGGGTGACTGCAGCTCAAGGTCCCACTAGATGCAATTGTGGAGGGCCTGGCAGGGGGCAGAGGCCCTGTCTCAGGGCACTCACACAGCTGTGGGCCACAGGCTCAGGTCCTCACTATGTGCACTGGCTGTGGAGCTGCTTGGTGCTGCCTCTTCTCAGAGCACACACTCTCAGCAGGAGAAAGCCCCCAGTGCCTTTGGCTTCCCGGTCCAGCAAGTCCCATTCCCGCACTTCCATTCATTTCTGTTTCAGCAAGTTGCTGGGTCTTGCCCATTTGGTGTGGGGCAGGTGAGACTTATTCTCCACCTCATAAAGAGAAGAGCAGAGTCTGTGGACATTTACAAACCATTCCAGTGCATCAGGTGATAATAAGATGGACGCAGAGAAGCCGCCCAAGATACCCTGGTTGTGGGGTGAGGAGAATTTTCAGTAGCGTAGGGAGGGAGGTGTAACCATCAGAGCAATACGTGAGCAAAGACTTGAAAGAGGAAAGAGAAGGAGCCATTCTGACACTGTTAGGTAGAGCTGGCGGTGTGTACTGAGCAATTAGACACAGCGTGAGGGAGTGAGGAGTCAAGCTGACCCATGGGTTTAGGCCTGAGCCAACAGAAGGCTGGAGTCTGTTTCCTGAGATAAGAGAGGCAGCAGGATTGAGGCAGGCTAGGAGTTGAGCTGTGACTGCATCAGGTTGACAGGCCTGTCCTGTCTCCAAGGGTTGGGATCAGACACTCATATCCATGAGAGCAGTCTCGAGCTAGAGTTACAGCTATAGCATGCGGGCTGTGAGCTTACAGGTGGCATTTGAAGGCATGAGGCAAACTGAGGTCACACATGAAAGCCTGCTGATAGTCAGATCCACAGATGAGCCACAGAGCACGTCAGGGGTTGGGGGAACTAGTATGAGATGGGAACGACCAGGAGAGGTGGTGTTTTGGGGCCATGTGAGCAAGATGCTTTAGGGAAAACTGGGAGCAGCCACGTCTGAGCCTGTCAAGGGCAGCAGAGTATGACAGGCGGAGTTGGTAACTGTAATTTGGGGAGGTGCTGCAGGCCTCTTTGCAGCATGCTTCAGGCTGGGAGCAAAGGAGTGCAGACAGCTGGGGCAGCTCCCTGCAGAAGTGCAATCCAATGTGGACAAGTGGGGCAGTAGGCCTCAGGAGCCTAGAGCCAGATGTCAGGGATAAAGTGTAGTTTCTTTTCTGTTTGTTGTCTCAAGGTGGAAAGATAGGAGGAAAATGTTCTTGTGCTGAAGGGATGAGCCAGTGGAAGGTTGACGATCTTGAGGGAGGGTCATGGCCAGTGCTCATGTCTATTCTGTGTGCTTTCTAATTACATACAGTGTTTTCTGTGGGAACTGCATTTCTCAACAACACCCCACCTGCCAGCTCATTGTTACCTATGCCCCAAGAAGCAGTGTGTCTGCACAGCTTGCTCCTGTTTCTATCATGTTTCTCTCCCTTTGCTTTTCTCAGTACTAGAAGGTTCTGAAGACTCAGATTCACTGTGTTATCTGATAAAAACTCTTGAAATGTGATGGCAGCTGAGTAGACTCAGAGCATTTAAGCCATTTCTTCTTTACTTTTTAACACGGCTACTCGGTCACAGCAACAATGCATTCCCTGTCCACTATTCCTCTCCACCCACCCAACTGGGATTGAACCTGGGGAGGGCTGAGTTATATCCACCCCTTTTTGTTTCAGATAGGGTCGCACCAATTTGGCCAAGATGAGCTCAAACTTGCTATCCTCTTGCCTTAGCCTCATGGGTAGCTGGGATTAGAGGTGTGTGCTGTCATGCCTGTACTTTTCACTTCTTATATGTGTATCATACACCAGCAGCTTATAAACATGACCCTTCTTTCAAACTCTGCTGGGCCTCCATTGAAACATTTTTAAGTTTCTGGTACATTTCTTTCATGTTCCTGTAACTAGCCTTGTTGGTTTCAGTCTACTGAGATTCAGCTTTCTTGTTGACAGGTACAGACTCTCAATGAACAGGATTGGGAACGTGCCCAGCAAGCCAGTGTTTTGGCAAATGTGGCACAGGCGTTCGAGAGCGACGTTGATGTGTCTGATGGTGAAGACGACAGGGACACTCTGCTCAGCTCAGTTGATCTGTTGTCACCCAGCGGGCAGGCCGATGCACAGACATTGGCCATGATGCTTCAGGAGCAGCTGGATGCCATCAACAAAGAGATAAGGTGTGTGAGGAAGCCTGGTATGCTCTGAAAAGTCTCAAACAAATAAAATCAACATCTTCTAAGTGTTCTGTATTAATACAACTCAGTTAAATTCTGTTTTACAGATACAAAGTGGGAGTTAAACCCAGGGTACATGCTAGATAAGAAGTCACTGAGTTACTTTTTTTTTTTTTTTCCTCTCCATCTTTTTGAGACAGGGTTTTGCTATGCATTTCAGGCTGGCCTTGAACTCACTATGAAGCCCAGGCTGGCCTTGAATTCATGGGGATCCTCCTGCCTCAGCCTCCCCAGTGCTGAGATTACAGGCATGTGCCGTCTCATGAGTTACATTCTTAACCCTTTAATATTTTATTTTTGAGACAAAGTCTTGCTAAGTTGTCCAGGCTGGTCTTGAATTTAACAGCCCTCCTGCCTCACCCTCTCAAGTACCTGGGTTATAGGT